>JAXCMG010000002.1:27079034-27191529 GCA_034642415.1 Podarcis siculus
GGGGGCTTCTTTAGCCCCGCGCGCGCTCTCCCGGTTGGAGAGGTGACGCGCGGCTATAGAGGCTCCTGCCATAGCCGCACGTCACCTCTCCAACCGGGAGAGGGTCGCGGGGGGCTTCTTTAGCCCTGCGCACGCTCTCCCGGCTGGAGAGGTGACGCGCGGCTATGGCTTCTTCGCTCCATAGGACGCACACACATTTCCCCTTCATTTTTGAAGGGGAAAAAGTGCGTCCTATAGAGCGAAAAATACGGTACTGGCAACTG
The DNA here is from genome assembly GCA_034642415.1 of Podarcis siculus. Classification (NCBI taxonomy): domain Eukaryota; kingdom Metazoa; phylum Chordata; class Lepidosauria; order Squamata; family Lacertidae; genus Podarcis; species Podarcis siculus. Next base: position 27,079,298 of record JAXCMG010000002.1, read on the forward strand.
TAGTTCACCACTGACAGAACTACCCAACACCCTTAATAAAGAGGCTCCTGGTGAGACCAGAGGGACAACAAACCCCTAACGATTGGATTCTTTTGCCCCATCTTTTTGTGCCTGCCAAACAGCCGTGTCATGCTTATGATAATCTTTTATTCTCTTGTTAATTATGCTGTTTTAAATGTGCATTTTATATTTGACTTCACTTAGCAATTTTGGGGGGAAATGTTTAAGGCTTTTTGTTTGTTTGTTAACATTATGTTAAATATGTATTCCGTAGTTGACCTCCTTTGTAATATTTTGAAATTTTTAAGATAATATTTTAGTTTTCTGTTAATTATGTTGCTTTGACTGTATACTCTATATTGTTTTTTTAAAAAAATATTAAAGCTTTATTGCAAAACAATTTACATACTACATAAAAAACAACACAAACAGACCAATACCACACCCTCATAACAACTAAACACTAACAACATATCATTTGATATCACGCACACTTTTGACTTCCGATTCACCTCATTGTACTTTTTACACATGATTGGTCTATATGCACTTCCTTATTTTTTAACTGTTACATATCAAAGGTGATTTTGCTTCTATAATTTCATTATTATTCAAGATTCAATCTAGATCTCTCAGGAGATTTGCATTATCACAATGAATACTTTTAAAGATATTCTTTAAATATTGTCCAACCTTTATTCACTTTCTGGTTTTTTGTTTCCTCTTAATCTCCCAGTCATTTTGGCAAGTTCTAAATATTCTATCATCTTCGCCTGCCAGTCAATTTTTGTGTGTACAGTGGTACCTCGGGTTAAGTACTTAATTCGTTCCGGAGCTCTGTTTTTAACCTGAAACTGTTCTTAACCTGAAGCACCACGTTAGCTAATGGGGCCTCCCGCTGCTGCCGCCGCGCCACCAGAGCACAATTTCTGTTCTCATCCTGAAGCAAAGTTCTTAATCCCAGGTACTATTTCTGGGTTAGCGGAGTTTGTAACCTGAAGCGTCTGCAACCCGAGGTACCACTGTATATGCGTTATTGGATATAGATGTCCGCAGAGAGTGAGCACTAGCCAGGTGAGGGAGATCTTGACCCTGCATGAAAGTCCAGAAACTATTGGAAAGATGCTGTGATCTTGGGTTATTAATTAATAGCTGGAGGCAAATGGGGCCTCCTGCTGCCACCATGTCGCTGCTGCATGATTTCTGTTCTCATCCTGAAGCAAAGTTCTTAACCTGAGGTAATATTTCTGGGTTAGCGGAGTCTGTAACCTGAAGCATATGTAACCTGAAGCATACGTAACCTGAGGTACCACTGTATTTGACTTTCTTCAGATTGTTTTATTGATGTTTTATATTCTGTAAACTGCTTTGAGAATTTTCTTAAAAATATAAAGCAGTATAGAAATGAAATAAATAGTAATAGTAATAAACTACAGCTCCCAGAATTCTTTTTCTGGGGTGTGTGTGTGGGGACAATCTTTAAGCGCATGGTGCAGAACTTCCATTCCCTCTAATGCCCAGTTCCACATATAGAGGTTTCAGTACTTTCTGTTTTCCTTCCCTTCCCTTTTGGCTCAGCGACGAGAGGAGAAAGGGTTTGCCCACGTACCACCTTAGTCACCTGACATGCTTACCCAACCTGCCCATGGTCCTTGGGCTGGATCCCCAAAAGCTACGGCTGGTGCAGAGAAGAACCAGGGCCGTCTCACTTTCATTCACGGATGCTGACAGGTTCTCTTTAGCCTTGCCTGCTGCTGCCTTTCAACCACAGCAAAGCACCGTGAGGCCTTGAGCGTCTGGACTCTGGGAGACAAACAAAAATCCCAATATCAGTAAGGGGGCAGGCAGGGATGCAGCAGAAGATCAACACAGCACTGGGCAGAGCAGAGCAAAGGTGACAGAGAGCTTCAGTAGAGGTCAGAGTGGCTACTGTGGATTAAAGCACGTCAAAGTGCAAGTAGATAAATAGGTACCTCTCCAGCAGGAAGGTAAATGGCTTTTCCGTGTGCTGCTCTGGTTCGCCAGAAGCGGCTTAGTCATGCTGGCCACATGACCCGGAAGCTGTACGCCGGCTCCCTCGGCCAATAAAGCGAGATGAGCGCTGCAACCCCAGAGTCGGTCACGACTGGACCTAATGGTCAGGGGTCCCTTTACTTTTACCCTTTCCCACACTGGAGGGGAAAGCAGCTGCCATGCAAGATCATGGTTGCAGACTTTCCAGAGGAAGAAACAGGCTGCTGGTCATTTGGTCTAGCAGTAGCATGGTCGTCTTTGGCCACAGGGGGTCATCGACTCCTTACTCCTTTGTTGTTGTTTAGTCATTTAGTCGTGTCCGACTCTTTATGATCCCATGGACCAGAGCACGCCAGGCACTCCTGTCTTCCACTGCCTCCCCCAGTTTGGTCAAACTCATGCTGGTGGCTTCGAGAACACTGTCCAGCCATCTTGTCCTCTGTTGTCCCCTTCTCCTTGTGCCCTCCATCATTCCCAACATCAGGGTCTTTTCCAGGGAGTCTTCTCTTCTCATGAGGTGGCCAAATTAGTGGAGCCTCAGCTTCACGATCTGTCCTTCCAGGGCTGATTTCCTTCAGAATGGAGAGGTTTGATCTTCTTGCAGTCCATGGGACTCTCAAGAGTCTCCTCCAGCACCATAATTCAAAAGCACCAATTCTTCGGCGATCAGCCTTCTTTATGGTCCAGCTCTCACTTCCATACATCACTACTGGGAAAACCATGACTTTAACTATACGGACCTTTGTTGGCAAAGTGATTGCTTTTTAAGACGCTGTCTATCCTTACACTTCCTCTACTGTTTTGGGAATTGAGTTCCGGATGGGTGCTTATATCAGCCAGCCTCTCTTGCACAGAGACTCCACTGCACAAGGAAAAAAGCCTGTTTTTAGAGCATCAGGCTCTTCATCTCAGGGTTGTGGGTTTGAGCTCCACGTTAGTCAAGATTCCTGCATTGCAGGAATTATTATTATTATTATTTATAACCCACCCATCTAGCTGGGTTTCCCCAGGCACTCTAGGCTGCTTTCAGCAAAGTATTAAAATACAATAATTCATCAAATATTAAAAGCTTCCCTTCAGATATCTTCTAAAAGTCAGATAGTTGTTTGTTTCCTTGACATCTGAGGGGAGGGCATTCCACAGGGTGGGCGCCACTACCAAGAAGGCCCTCTGCCTGGTTCCCTATAACTTTGCTTCTCTCAGTGAGGGATGCGCCAGAAGGGCCTTGGTGCTGGACCTCATCCCTCTGCGCTGGGGTCCTTGCCAACTCTATGATTCTGTATCTGGTGTGACCCACATGCTGCCTGCCTGTTCAATGCCAAAGTGATACAATGGTGGTCTGCTTGTGGTCAGGATCATCATTAATTTTTGTGGAGTGGGTAGTCAGAAGACAGTTTGCTGTTAATAATAGACTGGCAAGGAGAAATGGTTTTTAAAGAGCCTCTTGAAACAGATCAAGAGCAAACTCCTAAACTACCTAAACTTGTCTGTATTCCTGTGAAGAGAGAAAAAGGTGGGTGTTGCTGGTGAATCTCTCCTTTCTCTTGACCCCTACCCTCTCCTATCCAACTCTTAAAACAGGGGTGCCCAAACTTTTTTCAAAGAGGGCCAGATTTGATGAAGTAAACATACGTGAGGGCCGACCAAAGTTGTTGAGCTTTTTAAAGGATTTTACCTCAGGACATATACTGCCACGGGGGCCGGATTAAATCAGCCAGAGAGCCGGATTAGGCCCCCGAAATGGACTTTGGACATACCTGAAAAGAAGCTGAGCCCCCCTCAGGGTCTTGACCCCCAGTCCTGAACACTACTGGTTTGTTAATCATACATAGAAACCTGCCCTTCTCCCTAGACGCATGTGTTTGATCTTGGAGCCAAAGGGGTGCAAACCCACGTTTTACTGCCCAGCTATGCTTCGCCTTGACCTCTGGCATTGACTCACAAATATTCAACTGTAAGGTTAAAGAGTACCGAAAATATGGGACGGGAACACACATAGAATCTTGTACATCTAGTTTCCGAGGGTGGTACTCAACTAAGCGTTATGCTGCACAAATCTATTGAAATCAATGGAGCTAACTTAGTCCTGTTCATTAATTCCAATGGGTCTACTCCCGAGTATCACCCCCAGTCTTGGGAATGATTAGCCAGCCACTGCACCCACCGCCTACAGATTGTGCTTTTGCAAAGGCCTGTCCCCTGCCAGTGTAGGATGGTTATTTTACCTCTTGACGGAAGATCTCGACTGAGAGAGAAGCAATTGATTCCAAGATGGTTGGGGCTCTGCTCTTTGCCATTTGTTCCCTTGCTCTGCTTGAATCCGGGGGTAAGTCATAATAATAATAATAATAATAATAATAATAATAATAATAACAACTCAAACCATTGGAGAATTATAGTGCCTGTTGTTGCTGCTGAGACTGATACAGGAGAGACATGCTTTGTTGCATCTGGGGCAGATGAAGGTGTCCGGTTTAATAATAATAATAATAATAATAATAATAATAATAATAATAATAATAATATATTATTATTATTATTTATACCCCGCCCATCTGGCTGGGCCTCCCCAGCCACTCTGGGCGGCTTCCCCCCAAAATATTAAAATACTGTAATACATCAAACATTAAAAGCTTCCCTAAACAGGGCTGCGTTCAGATGTCTTCTAAAAGTCTGGTAGTTGTTCATCTCTTTGACATCTGATGGGAGGGCATTCCACAGGGTGGGCGCCACTACCGAGAAGGCCCTCTGCCTGGTTCCCTGTAACTTGGCTTCTCGCAGCGAGGGAACCGCCAGAAGGCCCTCAGTGCTGGACCTCAGTGTCCGGGTAGAATGATGGGGGTGGAGACGCTCCCTCAGATATACTGGACCGAGACCATTTAGGGCTTTAAAGGTCAGCACCAACACTTTGAATTGTGCTCGGAAACGTACTGGGAGCCAATGTAGGTCTTTCAGGACTGGTGTTATATGGTCTCGGCGGCCGCTCCCAGTCACCAGTTTGGCTGCCGCGTTCTGGATTAGTTGTAGTTTCCGGGTCACCTTCAAAGGTAGCCCCACGTAGAGCGCATTGCAGTAGTCCAACTCTGTGTTACACAAGGCAGCAGACCTTACAGCAAAAGCAAAGAGGACTCACTCTGCTTTCTTCCCCAGAGAGTATCAAATGCAACACTTGTCTCATGAAGAGTCCTGGTGCCGAGTGCATGACTGGGGTCGAAGGTTGCATGTCTCAGGGAGAAAAATGCATGACCATCAGTATCAGCAAAGGTAAGGGACCCTGGTCTGGTTGCTGCATCATTCAGAACCGGCTGAATTGAGCAGGGAGAACCTGCAGCTCTTCAGGTGCTGCAAGACTACAACTCCCACCATACCTGACCAATGGCTGGGGTCGATGGGAGTTAGAGTCCAACGACATCAGGAAGGCCACAGATTCCCTGCCCCGGGTCCGGAGTCTCTTAAACTATATGGCCCACTCAGGGCCTGCAAGCTCCTTTTAAGGAGACCTTTGACTCGTTGAACAGTCAGGAAGATCTCTGCTGCCAGACGATGGAAATTGCGGCCATATGAACCAGGGCAGCACTTATTGAGCAGGTTGACTAACACGGGTCTGAAGCCCGTGTTTTCTGCACGTCCCTGGTGCAATCTACCAATTTCCCCTAAGACCTTTTCTAGTCCCAGGGCACTTGATTTTCATAATATGGGTCTGGTTTTAGCAGTGATGTTGTTGCTTTGTGTGTGTGTGTAGTTTCCTAAGCCGCTCTGAGCCCGGCCTTGGCTGGGGAGGGCGGGGTATAAATAAAAATTATTATTATTATTATTAAGTCGCCCACGCACACAAAAAGAGACAGAGCTGTGTCCACACTCCCATCTACTGCCGTTCCAAAGCTGTTGTCTTTTTAAATGTGTTCACATGTCACAATCCAATATGCATATGTATCCTGTGCTTTGCTGTAAAAGATACTGCTGTCTGACACGCTGTTTCTTAAACCAGCCTCAAACTGATTGGAATTCTTATGGCGCTCCTAATTCCTCTCCAGACCCAGTGCAAACACCTTTTGCATAGGGTAAAGGCATCCCTGCCTGTCGACACCCCTTGGTACATACAAATCAGAAGAATTTTTCATTAAGTAAGCCCAATGTGGTCTGCTCTTCATCCAGCGTCCCACTGCTGCTGGCTTAAAAAGTGATGAACACAAAGCTGCAAACCACATTTCTTTTATCTATCCTGCTGTTTCTTAGGAAACAGCTTCGATCTGAATCAAGACAACGAAGGAGCATACAAAGTACACCCTAGCTGCATTTTAAGCCTGCAATGTATACACAGCATAGCACAGTGGTTAGAGCATCGGACTATCCCCACAGAGCATAGGAGCCAACTCCTAGGAGCCAAGGTCCCTTCCCCCAAAAAATATTTTTTTGGGGGGCTGGGGCCCCCAGAGTTGGTGGACATTGCCATTCAAATCGTGTACGTGCAGCGTGTCATGCGATCGATTATGCGGGGCAGGGCTTACCTGCCCCCCCATGCCGGGTTTATGTATAAGCCAAACAACCTATAGCTTAGGGGCCCCACTCTCTTGGGGGCCTCCAAAAAAATTAAACCCTGGATGTACATTTCCAAAATATAAAAGAAAAAAACAAATAAAAGAAAACCTTACATACAGCAACAGTGGCAAATGGCTTTAGATACCTATTATTCAACGTAAAAAACAGTGACAATTTGTTGTTGACAAAGGACAGCTGGACATATAAAGGGCCCCATTACCTTCAGTAGCTTAGGGCCTCATCAAACCTAAATCCGGCCCTGCCGCTCCCCCCCCCCAATATTTTATTCGAGTTGGCATTACTGCCACTGCTTCTTACCTAGCCTATCTCACAGGTTCTAGATTCAGGTAGGTAGCCATGTTGGTCAGACACAGTCTAAATATATTAAAAATTAAAAAAAATTGTCCAGTAGCACCTTAGAGACGTGAGTGGCGCTGTGGGTTAAACCACAGAGCCTAGGACTTGCCGATCAGAAGGTCAGCGGTTCGAATCCTCACGACGACGGGGTGAGCTCCTGTTGCTCGGTCCCTGCTCCTGCCAACCTAGCAGTTCGAAAGCATGTCAAAGTGCAAGTAGATAAATAGGTACCACTCCAGCGGGAAAGTAAACGGTGTTTCCATGCGCTGCTCTGGTTCACCAGAAGCGGCTTAGTCATGCTGGCCACATGACCCGGAAGCTGTACGCCGGCTCCCTCGGCCAATAAAGCGAGATGAGCGCCACAACCCCAGAGTCGTCCGTGACTGGACCTAATGGTCAGGGGTCCCTTTACCTTTACTTAAGTTTGTTCTTGCTATAAGCTTTCGTGTGCATAGGTATCTGGAGAAGGGTGCATGCACACGAAAGCTTATTCCAAGAACAAACTTAGTTGGTCTCTAAGGTGCTACTGGACATATATATATTTTCCCATCCCACAGGGTTGTTGTAGGGATCAAAGGAGGCGGCGAGGAAGAACCATGTGCTCAGCCTTGAGCTCCCTGCAGGAAAGCTGGGACAGAAATGTGAGGAGAAATTAAATGAATGAATGAATGAATGAATGAATATGCAGCCATGGGATAGCAGAGGGGTGGGAGCACCTTAAGAGGCTGAGGTGAGTCAGGAGGAAGTTTACAAGCCCAGAGCTGGTTCTGGCTGCTGCAGTGAGAGGCTGGAGGGGCCGCGGGCGCCAAACTTTCCCTACTTTCCCTTTCCCTTCTTCTCCCGCCCCACCCACAGACGGAAAGGAGAAATTCAGGATCCTGGGCTGCACCAGACAGAAGAAAAAAGGCTGCGGGGTAAACAAGGAGTCGCACGGCCACCAGGTCCGCATCCGATGCTGCTCTTCGGACTACTGCAACGTCTAGCAAGGAGCTGGGAATCCACCCCAGTCTCCATAATTCTGCCTTCTCTTCCCGCATCTGCTCTCCGTTTGGTCTCATCGGGAGGCAAGCCAAGACGTGAGAAAAAAGCGGGGAATGGAAACTTACAGATCTTTGCAAAACTCCCCTGGCTTCTCTGAGATTTCCCTCATATTCCGGAAGAAGAATGGCTTCTCTTCCTCATCTCCACCCACAACCCACGTTTGCTTGGCTTCCCCCCCTTCCCTCTCGGGGGGGGGGGGCGTTCCTCACCCCTCTTGTCTTCCACAATATTTCTGGGGTTGAGCAACAGATTATTATTGAGGAAACGTAAATGACAGAAATAAACGATGGAAGCCTGCAAACAGCAAGAGTTGGGGCTTCCAACCCCCCCCCCCCCTTGCATAATTTCAAATGCATGTGGTTGAAAAATTATGTGATTTAATTGTGTGATTTTTCAAAAGATATTTCACTGAAATGGCTCAGTGAGGAAAGAAAAGAGACCAAAGATATTTGAAAATGTGATGCAATGCGAAATATGAGTATGTAATGTAATTATTCTAACAAATAAAGAATTATTAGCAAGTTGTTATGATTTTTATAAATGAGTTCCAAATATCATTGTATTTACAATCTGTGTCTAAAAGGAATCCATTCACATGTTGCAAGAGTTGTCCTACCCATTGATTAAAGGGGGGATCATAGTATTATCTCTCCAATGAATCAGTAGCAGTCTTTCGGCAGAAGTTTTTGTTTGTGTATGGTTCAAAATAATATTATCTGCCAGCCAAGTTAATGGTCATCGCTAAATCTAGTGACAGCAGTTTTGAGAAATTAGAGGACGTTGTGGTTATTATTTCACGCATGAATGTGAAGCATCTCAAAACAAATTCACAACACAATAAATAATAATAATTCCATACAGTTGCAACCAGCATGTAGGTAGGGTTCAGCATTAATCTGTTAACAAGCCTGACACAAGATGCTGTATTTGGTTTTCTGCGGAGAGTTGTTAGGAAACTCCTTTTCCCTGCCCTCCCCCAAGCTAGTTTCCCAGAGTGGTTTAACATACAAATCCCTCAAGGAACTCTGGGAACTGTAGTTCTGTAGCGGCTTCCTAACAGCTCTCAACCTCCTTAATGAACTACAGCTCCCATAATTCTTTAGGAAAAGCCATGAAAGTTTTTAAGGTGGTACGATATTGCTTCAAGTATATGGTGTGTTCTTGATTCTGTCATAGAAACGCAAATCAAACTCTGTGCGGACGCTGCTCCTTTCGAGGCCGACAGATGAGGCCAGGCTAGTTTTCCCTTTGCCGTAATAAACTTTTGGGAGGCAGAGGTTGTAGCATGTGAATTTTGTGTGTGTGTGTGAGTGTGTTATGCATTTTGTGTTTTAGACTTTAAACTGCCCTGTTATTATTTCAGATGTAGGGCCGTATATAAAATTAATAAAATTAATAATTATTTCATTATTAATCAAATAGCAGCTGCAAGGAAGCCTGATCAGCTTTTTTTTTTTTTGCTTTCTGACAGTAGGCAGGAAGCAAGCTCTTTACAGTAACTTCTTTTGGGGCTTAGGGCTGGGGCTGGGTTGGCCTCCCCCCTACACTTGCCAGGTTGTTCTTTCTGGGAGCAGAGCAGGATTTAGGTTTGATGAGGCCCTAAGCTACTGAAGGTAATGGGGCCCTTTGTGTGTCCAGCTGTTCTTTGTCAACAACAAATTCGTTCTGCGAGTTTCTTCGTCTTGCGGATATTTTTGTCTTGCGAAGCACGGCTATTAACGGTACAGTACTTAGCGGCTTGCAGGGCAGGCAGCGGGGAGAAGCGCTCTTCTCCCTGCCGCCCGCCTTCGTCTTGCGAAGCAAGCCCATAGGGAAATTCGTCTTGCGGAACGACTCAAAAAACGGAAAACTCTTTCGTCTTGCGAGGCATTCGTCTTGCGAGGTACCACTGTACTATTTCTGGGTTAGGGGGGTCTGTAACCTGAAGCGTATGTAACCTGAGTTACCACTGCATATGCTATATGGTAATTTATGGGCCTAATAAGGATCTAAAGCCATTTGCCCATGTTGCCATGCAACCAGTCCATGCAAAATGTAGGCACCCTATATATAGAAATGAGCAAACCAGTGATATTTTACGGAGCAGGCTAGCAGGTGGGGCCCATTACTTACATCATAGCAGCCTACACTGTTGCTGTATGTAGGTTTTATTTGTTTTTTATCTTATATTTCGGAAATATATATTGTTTTTCCCTTAAAAAATTTTTGGGGCCCCCAACAGAGTGGGGCCCTAACCTATAGCTTGTTTAGCTTATACAGTGGTACCTCAGGTTAAGAACTTAATTTGTTCCAGAGGTCCGTTCTTAACCTGAAACTGTTCTTAACCTGAAGCACCACTTTAGCTAATGGGGCCTCCTGGTGCCGTCGCGCCACCAGAGCACGATTTCTGTTCTCGTCCTGAAGCAAAGTTCTTAACCAGAGGTACTATTTCTGGGTTAGCGGAGTCTGTAGCCTGAAGCGTATGTTACCTGAAGCATCTGTAACCGAGGGTACCACTGTACATAAATGAAGCGCTGCCTGGGAGGCAGGAAGCACATCCTTCCCAGCGGCCCTCAGGTCCCCTAACAGAGACCAGAGGGTGCTTTTCACATGGCTGACTCTGCATGCACCAATTTACCATGCATTTTCCCTGAAAGAGCACCTGGTGGAAGAGGATTTGCCTAGCCAACACCACCCCAGCCGCCCTCCTACTTATGATTAGCTGCAAAGGGTTGCTGCAAATATTGCCGAGATGTGTGCGCTATTCGTGATTATCTGAAATGTTTGTCCAATGATGACCGTTACCCAACATTAACTGGAAGCTCCATCTCCCAAAAGAGCAGGTGTCTAAAACAGCTCATTTTTGCTGAGTCATTAGTTGGGTTCTAGTGTGGTGGTGCTGTGGGTAAAACCGCAGCGGCTAGGACTTGTCGATCACATGGTCGGCGGTTCGAATCCCCGCGGCGGGGTGAGCTCCCGTCGTTCGGTCCCAGCTCCTGCCCGCCTAGCAGCTCAAAAGCACCCTTAAGTGCAAGTAGATAAATAGGTACCGCTTTATAGCGGGAAGGTAAACAGCGTTTCCGTGTGCTGCGCTGGTGCAGGCTCATCAGAGCAGCTTTGTCACGCTGGCCACGTGACCCGGAAGTGTCTCCGGACAGCGCTGGCCCCCGGCCTCAGGAGTGAGATGAGCGCACAACCCTAGAGTCGGACACGACTGGCCTGTGAGATAGGCTAGGCTAAGGGGTACCTTTACCTTTACCTAGTGTGGTGAAGTCTTTTGCTATTTTGAGCCTTTTCAGCTATGCAAACCTTGGCATTCGATAATATGGTGACAAAAGTGTATGAATTGAGGTACACATCCCTGTACAGAGAGGGAGGGAGTGGGGGTCCGGCCAGCATAGCAGGGCTTCCACCAAATCCTGCAGCCGGCAGGACTGTGCTCATAGTTGTAATTCTTTGCTAACTTACAAGACAGCAACTCTTGAACTCCTTTCCCTGCTCAGCAGAAGGGTGGGAGATGTTTCTGACCCGCAAGGTCCACAAATGACACCACTTTGGGGGTCCCAAGCCGCAAGGTGATTAGATTGGTCTCAACTAGGACCAGGGCCTTTTCCGTACTGGCCCCGACTTGGTGGAACGATCTGCCACAAGAGACTAGGGCCCTGCGAGACTTGACATCTTTCCGCAGGGCCTGCAAGACAGAGCTGTTCTGCCTGGCCTTTGCTTTGGACTCAGTCTGACCCTTATGTTTCCCAACCCTTATGGTTTTGATTTATGGGCTACTATTAAAATGAGGCTGCATTTTAAACTGTATTTTAACCCATATTTTAATAAACTGGTTTTGTTTGTTTGTCTCCTCCCCCATTATGCTTTATTGTAATTTTATTGGTGTTAGCTGCCCTGAGCCCGGCTCTGGCCGGGGAGGGCGGGGTATAAATAAATAAATAAATAAATAAATAAATAAATAATAATAATAATTAACATTCAGGACTAAAGGGCTTCTGCTCTGGAGGCCAGGACTTGAAACAATAGATCCAAGTTACAATAAGGGAGATTCCAAACTAAACACCAGGAAGAGCTTTCTAACAGTGAGAGCTGTTAGATGGACTCCCTTGGAAAGCGATATAGACTCTCCTTTCCTTGGAGGTTTTTAAGCAGAGGTTGGATGGCCACCTGTTTATGTCCCCCATCCCCATCCTTGCCCCATCTTCTCACAGCTAACCACATTTTCTGGAGCAAAAATTCCTGGGCAATCTGCTTTCCTCCAGGACGTCTTTCGCGAAAAGGTCTGCAAGGTCAAGACAACGGGAGTAGTTGTCCCCAGGTCTGCTGTGTCCTTTAATGTCCATGATCTACCAATGCTGAGCATAACCCTAGCTGTTCCTAACAAGAGCTTGCCTCCTTCCTACCAGTGTTCGTAATAAACACGCAAGGTGTCACAGGGGCCAGTTCCAGGGGTCTAGCAGGTACAGTTGGGGACAGTGCTGGGCATCCAGTGGGACAAAAGTGTCCTCCACAGTCCTACTCACCAACACCCAAGCGGAAGGGGCAGGAGCACATTTCTACAGCTGAAGGAAAACCCCAGCAGACAAATTGTTGCAGAAAGGAGACAAAATCAGAGGAACTTTTCCCCCCCCCAGCAAAAAGCTTTGCTGGACCAAATTTGTCTCCCCCACACAAAAAAAAGAACAAAAAATTTATTTCATAAATCAGTAAACAGAACACAGAAGAACAAGACGCATAAGGCGCAGCACTTGAACTTTCTGGGTTGAGGGAAAAGATTGTCACACATGATTCTAATCATTAAAAACCTTTACATACTTGGCAGTAGGACGCATGCATGCATAGAATTTTAAATCTGTGATTAAGGCATAGTTGTTGACCTAGGAAAAAAAGAAATGCCCTGAAATCATATCCCGGACCAAAGATTGTGATTGTTTTATACATCACTAGTGAATAATCATTCATTGCCAGCTATGCGATTGACAGGAACTGCAGAGAACATTGGAATAATGGGATCTTGAGGGTGGTGCATATTTGAAACCGCAGCAGCAAGATGCCTTATAGTCAGTCCTTTTGATTCCCCAGCAGTGCCACAAAGGTACCTCCTGCGCTGGCTCCTCCAACCTGTCACTCAACCGAGCCTTCCTTTGAAAAGCCTGGCCCACCAAGCCGACCAGGTAGGCTTCACCTGATACTGAACTTCCCCGTCTTCTCTGTACACGTTGATATCGCTCTGCCCCTCCCCAGAGATGAAGGTCAGATTTACTCCTCCACACGTCACCATCAGTTTGGCATCGTCCTGCAGCACCACTGGCTCACGTGGAAATTCTTGCAAGGCCTTGTCGAGGCAGCTATGCAACTCCTTCAAATCTCCCTGAGTCTCGGAGATATTGGATGGCAGGTCTTGGAGGACGCCACTGATTCTGGCGAGACTGAGCGGCATTGGGTGGCGCCCAAGCCTTGCCATGTGGACTTCTGGGCTGGCCTCATCGAGGATGTAAGACACCGTGCCGTTGATCCAGACCACTTCAATGTGGACTTCCCCTTTTCCGGAAACGAACTCCTGCTTTGTTCCGTTACATTGAAGGATCATCCTGGAGTTCTTCCGCACCATGGCTGGTTCCTCAGAAAACTTGTGAACAGCTTCCTCCAAGCACTTACGCATGGCTCCCTGTTGCGGTTCCTGCATCTCGGCTTCCAGTAGAGCCGCAAGACTGAGGTTTTTCTGCCCAACCAAGATGGCTGCTGTCGTGTTCTCCGCAGCTTTTGCCCTGTCGGCTTCAACGGGAGACTGCTGTCTCCACGGGGCCCAGAACAGAGCCCCGATAAAAGCCAGGGTGAGGAGGGTGAGGAGGGCAAGGAGAACCAGAATCAAAGTCCAGGTTTTTCGTTTGCCCAGAGGCCTGGTCGTCTGAGTCATAGTGGACTTGTCAGAGAAACTGGGCACGCCACATTCTATGCCGTAGAGCCATGATGGCGCAGAACTTCGTGGCAGGATTCCCCAGAGTTTCTCTCTGTACGAGAATCTCTGCACAGGTATGAGCTTGCTGTCGTCCCCATCGTCCAGAAGCGGCTCAAACAGGTTGCTGTCATCCCTCATGCTGGCAAATCTGGCAATGAAAAACAGTTAAAAAATCAGTGACTTCTGGGCATGTACACCTGAACGCAACCCTTCTGCTTCAGCGGTATTCTACCCTGAGTCCCTTATATTTTGCACAGAACGGCTAACGGATTCATTAGCCAATAATCAATTATTATAATAAATTTATAGTTTTCGTTTCTACCCCCCTCTTTCCTCCATACTTGGGTTTTCTCCTCCGTCTTCATTGTCATCCTCACAACAACCCCCACAAGGCAGATTAGGCAGGGAGTCATGTGACCAGCCCCAAGGTCACCCAATGGGCTTCATGGTCTCCCAAGTCCTAGTCTGACAGTCTACACCACACTGGGTCCTTGAAGGTAAAAAGCGGAACACAAATGTAATACATCAATAATAAAAATGGTATGAGAAAAAAAATCTATGTTTTAACCTCCCTTTGGCTTCATTGATTATTGGTACATCCTATGGGATGTCGAGGGACGCGGGTGGCGCTGTGGGTTAAACCCCAGAGCCTAGGACTTGCCGATCAGAAGGTAGGCGGTTCAAATCCCCGCGACGGGGTGAGCTCCCGTTGCTCAGCCCTGCTCCTGCCAACCTAGCAGTTCAAAAGCACATCAGAGTACAGGTAGATAAATAGGTACCGCTCCGGCGGGAAGGTAAACGGCGTTTCCGTGCGCTGCTCTGGTTCGCCAGAAGCGGCTTAGTCATGCCGGCCACATGACCCAGAAGCTGTACGCCGGCTCCCTCGGCCAGTAAAGCGAGATGAGCTCCACAACCCCAGAGTCGGTCACGACTGGACCTAATGGTCAGGGGTCCCTTTACCTTTACCTATGGGATGTCGTAGAGTGCTTGGACATGCCCCATTCCTGCCATCTGATCAGCACAAGTTATCTGTCTGTTCCCAGGCCCGATTTAAGTTGTGAATTCGTGCCTTTAAGGTCCAAAACCATCTGGTTATCTGAAGAACAGTGTTCCTCTGCCTGTGCCTTCCCAAGTATTTCAGTCCAAATCGGGGCTCTGCTCCGGATTCCTTCACCAGCTGAAGGGTGGTGAGTATATCTCTAATAATAATAACTATTTCTTATACCCCCACTCACCCAATTGGGTTGCCCCAGCTACTCTGGGCAGCTTCCAGCAAAATTACAAAGTGAAACAGCAGGGTATTTTCTGTTGTGGGGTCAATCCTACGGAAGGCCCTGCTTGGGAGACCTGCCTGGACCTAACGCTGGACATTTTTAGCGTGGACAGAGGGTGGTTCAGGTTCATTTTCTATCATGTCTTACATGTGGATTTGGGTTCTGAGGATACTGTTGTTTGGGGCTGTCGTTCACATCCACGCCATACATTTAAAACTTTATTATGTCATCTTAAAACACACAGCTCCTCCCAATGAATCTTGGGAACTGTAGTTTTTAGGTGTGCTGAGTTATGAGGAGACCCTTAACAAACTACATTTCCCATGATTCTTTGTGAAAGGGGGAGTGGCGTAGTAAGACTGTTTTAAACGTATGGATGTGACGGTTTTCTGGATTTTCTGTTGTTCTCCTTACCGGCAACAGTAGAGGAACAGAAGACACGACCAGAAGCAGGGACTCAAGCCACATAGATGGGGTGCACAGTGGAAATGAATGGGATACAGCTCACAACCAGAGCAGCATCAGCTGTTGCTGGGGCAACGAAGGGTTGGGACTAGCTAGGAAGCAAAGGAAAATGGAGGGCTGGCATGGTGCTGTTGCCACGGTGATGGAAACACATCTCCCTGATGTACAACACCTGGAGGACTTCCTGCTGGTCCTTCTAGAACATGGGTAGGCAAATTAAGGCCAGGCTCGAATTTTCACATTACGGACCAATATAAAGCACAAACTACTAATTTCAGCACTGCATGCAAATACTGTCTTACTGCGTGATTTACTGATGCATCCGGCAAAAACAACAAGAAGAAAAAAATCTGTCCTTCGAGCCGGAGTCGAACCAGCGACCTAAGGATGACTTTGGCAGCAGTCTACAGTCCTCCGCTCTACCAGCTGAGCTATCGAAGGGACAAGCCTAGGGTGCTGTGCCTCACCTTTTAACTGTGGGTGTGGCACCTGCTGGGTGTGGAACTGGAATTTCAATGGGAGATATTCCCTTTGAATGCCTTCCCCAGGCTTCCTGCCTCTCCACCAGCAAGCCTAAGATCTAAAGCATGGGTAGGCAAACTAAGGCTTGGGGGCTGGATCCGGCCCAATCACCTTCTAAATCCGGCCTATGGACAGTCTGGGAATCTGCGTGTTTTTACATGAGTAGAATGTGTCCTTTTATTTAAAATGCATTTCTGGATTATTTGTGGGGCATAGGAATTCGTTCTCCCCCCCCCCAAAAAAAAACACAGTCCGGCCTCACACAAGGTCTGAGGGACAGTGGACCAGCCCCCTGCTGGAAAGGTTTGTTGACCCCTGTTCTAGAAGGCATGAAAGGCTGGACAAAGGAAGCTGAGCTCACTCTCAAGTCTGGGAAGCAGCAACAGGAAGAGGAGGGTGTTGTAAACCTCCCATCCAGGGCTGAGGGCCTCAAGTAAGCAGTAGGCCCAGGATGTGCCTGGTGGGGTAGAGCAAGCAGCCTGCACTGCACCCCCTAAGCTAACCTTCTTCCCTCACCACCCTATCCTAAGTGTTGAAGTCAGTTTCACCGGCCAGTCTAGTTGGCTTCAGTGGGGCAGCCTCCCTTAGATGAAAAAGTCTACTTCCTTGGGTGACTTCCCTGGGGCGCAAACCTGGGTGGTGTATGGAGGTCCTGGCCTGCCCAGATGACAAGACCACACACACACACCCTGGCCCTGCTGATGTGGTCCAAAGGAAAGCAGAGCAATACATTTAGCACCAGCTTGGCGGCGCTGTGGGTAAAAGCCTCAGCGCCTAGGGCTTGCCGATCGAAAGGTCGGCGGTTCGAATCTCCGCGGCGGGGTGCGCTCCCGTTGCTTGGTCCCAGCGCCTGCCAACCTAGCAGTTCGAAAGCACCCCCGGGTGCAAGTAGATAAATAGGGACCGCTTACTAGCGGGAAGGTAAATGGCGTTTCCATGTGCTGCGCTGGCTCACCAGATGCAGCTTTGTCACACTGGCCACGTGACCCGGAAGTGTCTCCGGACAGCGCTGGCCCCCGGCCTCTTGAGTGAGATGGGCGCACAACCCCAGAGTCTGTCAAGACTGGCCCATACGGGCAGGGGTACCTTTACCTTTACCTTTACCTGGCTGCAGGAGTTGCCAAAAGGAGGCATACAAGGCCTTGCCTTAGGACTACTCTCTTGATTTGTGTGTAGGGTTTACTCCTGAGCCTTCTCTTCTCCTGAATATATCCCACAAGGCAGCGGAGGTCTAGGGTCAGAGTTTCCCTTCTCTTAGATGGGCTGCCTTCCCACGTTGATGAGCCCCATCTGCCCAGGATACTGGGGTCAGCAAACTTTTTCAGCAGGTGGCCAGTCCACTGCCTCTCAGACCTTGTTGGGGGCCAGACTATATTCTGAAAAAATAAAATTAGGAACAAATTCCTATGCCCCACAAATGACCCAGAGATGCATTTTAAATAAAAGCACACATTCTACTCATGTAAAAACATGCTGATTCCCGGACAGTTCTTGGGCCGGATTGAGAAGGCAATTTGGCCAGATCCGGTCCCCAGGCCTTAGTTTGCCTACCCATGGGCTACAGGGATAAAAATTGAGAAAAAGGCTAAAAGGCAAGCCAGAGCTCCCCCCACCCATTGTGCTACTGTTATCAACAGTTCAAACAATTATGGTAGCTATAAAGGAGATAAGGTGTAATCATTAGCCTCAAGAGAATACCTCTCCCTCTCTGAACTGCATCTAAGTCAAGAAACTGATGCTCTTGGATGGCCACTAAAATCTGCATTGTGGAAAGGTAGCATAGAAAAAAATTTACTAAACCAAGCAATCAGTGTGTGAACTTGCCAATCTGGACACTGCGTGGTACCCTATTGTTCACCCATAAACACACACAAATGCACCCCACTCCTAGATTGGATTAACTTAGGAGATGGGGAGACTAGAGGCTGAACCAGAGAATAGCTACCATAACCATTGGAACTAAAATATGTATTTTTAACAAGGCATCCTCAGAAAGCCAACAAATAGGGCAATAGTGATTCACAAAGGGCAGGGATGTGAAAATAGGGGGCTGTCCCTGATAGGGAGCAGAATCAACTGGAGCATACTAATACATCGCAAAGAGAAAAACTACATTTTCTACCTGCTAGGCAACTGTATGTAGAGCCCTGCCTGAAGCAGGGTGGCAACCCTGCTGACACTGGATCTAGGCTATTTGCAAGATTATCTAGGTTTGCAGGATTATCCCGTCTCCCTTTTCACAAGGGTCAACTGCAGACTGTATTTTGCAGGAAGGATTCAATCGCATACTGGAAAATCAGGTTTGTGCAATCATTAAAGCAGAACGAAGTGCTCTTGTGCAACAAATCCGTGTTGTTGCTGTTTTTCAAAACAGACTTTCTGGGGTCAGGAAAGTAACAGGGAAATGCACTAAAGTGCAGGATAATGCAACATGGGATTAACGCTCAATAAAGAGCGGATACAGTATAGCCTCTGTACTGGTAAATCAGCGTCAATGCTCAGTAATAAGATCCAATCAGGATGGCTATTTAACGCGCAGGTTGCCTGGAAGAGCCCTGGGAGAAACTCTTTCTTGCAAATTAGAAGCATTGTAACTTCAACAGGATTTCCGCCCTGGAAATTGCTCTTACCATCAGCCCCACCCACCCCAAACGGCAAGCTCCGCTTTCAAGATATTTGCACACTGGAATCAGAGCGGATCCAACCCGCCCCGCCCCCTTTCCGAGCTGCTGAAACGGTTTGCAGCCAACTGCTCCACAGCCGCCTGCGTTGCGCGCAAAAAGCAACCGAAGGGCGCGCGCAGATCCAAATACCGGGGCTGCAAAGGAGGGAAGATGGGGAAAGTGTCGTGGGGCTGAGATCTGGAACGCAATTGTTATCATCAGAAAAGCAGCGCAGTTGGAGGGGGAGGGGGAGAAAAACAGGAGAAGGACTGCACCCTAAACACGCAAAAGACACGCAGCCCAGAAACACGCTATTTACCTTTGCACCACCACTATGGGAGTCGGCTGAGCTGCGTAAACCCCTTGTTCTCGCGCAGCGTCCCTTCACCGCCCGGTTCTCGACCCGCCCAGCTTATCCAGCCCCTTTACAGCCGCAGGCGATCCCTCCTCGCTCCAGCCAATGGGAGGCGGTCCCAGAATTGCATCGTTCATCCGGTCTTAAAGGAAAACAGAATTAAAAAATTCCATCCAGTAGCACCTTAGAGACCAGCTAAGTTTGTTATTGGTATGAGCTTTCGTGTGCATGCGCAAGGGTGGAGGAAAGAAATTCAGCGGGGGGGGGGGGGGGGGCGGGTCCACGTGGTCCGGGATCTAAGCTCGCTCTCTAACTGTGTCGAGCATAGACATTTAAAGTCGCTGATGGGGAAATCAGTCTTACGAGGCAGGACCCGTAGCAAAAAGTTGCCGTGCCGAGCGCGCTCGTAGAATCGTACAGTTGGAAAGGACCATCCTTATTTAGGCGTATTCTCAGCCACTTAACTCACTCCCATTTTCCTGTATCTTGGCTTGTGGAAGAGAGCAAAGTTGCCCAGGTGCCCCACAGGCTGTGGGAGGTTAACCTGCAGCTCTCCAGACAGTGCAGAACCACAGCTCCCATCATCCCTC
Source organism: Podarcis siculus (assembly GCA_034642415.1). Taxonomy (NCBI): domain Eukaryota; kingdom Metazoa; phylum Chordata; class Lepidosauria; order Squamata; family Lacertidae; genus Podarcis; species Podarcis siculus. Next base: position 27,099,061 of record JAXCMG010000002.1, read on the forward strand.
ACCACTGGCCACATGGGCTGATGGAAGCTGAGGTCCAAGATTTCTGGAGGACACTGGATTGGAGGTGGTTGGTTAAAGCAGGGGTAAAGGTAAAGGGACCTCTGACCATTAGGGGGGGTCCAACTCTGGGGCTGCGGCACTCATCTAGTTTATTGGCCGAGGGAGCTGGCGTACAGCTTCTGGGTCATGTGGCCAGCATGACTAAGCCGCTTCTGGCGAACCAGAGCAGCGCACGGAAACACTGTTTATCTTCCCGCTGGAACAGTACCTTTTTATCTACTTGCACTTTGACGTGCTTTCGAGCTGCTAGGTTGGCAGGAGCAGGGACTGAGCAACGGGAGCTCACCCCGTCGTGGGGATTCACTTCTGATCAGCAAGTCCTAGGCTCTGTGGTTTAACCCACAGCGGCACCTGCGTCCCTAAAGCAGGGGTAGGTTATAAGAAAAACTGCTCCTTTTTCCTTATGGGGTATCCAAGAGCCCGTAGAGAGTCCTTAAGTGGGTTCCCTATCGATAGGAGAAAAGAACAGAGGCCAAACAGAGTATGGTATATTGAGAAGCAAAGCAGCTAGTAAGCCTGATCTTTATTAAACTGTTGCAACAGGGTCCTCACTCCCCACAGGCAGCAGAGAACCCTGAATGATGGTGTGCAAGCCCTTATATAGACTCTTGAAACTGCCCACCCTGTAGTCCAAGACCACCACCCCCTGAAACATCATACATACATCACAGGAGGCGGCCATCTACAGCAGAAATCCTGTCTGCCAGGATACCTCATAATGGTCACTGATTGCATTACCTGGGCAGTCTGGCCATTCTTTGGTGATGGTTAATGCTTCAGTTCCTGAATCCATGTCACAGGCTCATCCTATTCATACACAAATACAGTGGTGCCTCGGGTTAAGTACTTAATTTGTTCCGGAGGTCTGTTCTTAACCTGAAACTGTTCTTAACCTGAAGCACCACTTTAGCTAATGGGGCCTCCTGCTGCTGTGCCGCCGGAGCACAATTTCTGTTCTCATCCTGAAGCAAAGTTCTTAACCCGAGGTACTATTTCTGGGTTAGCGGAGTCTGTAACCTGAAACGTATGTAACCTGAAGCGTATGTAACCCGAGGTACCACTGTATGCCCTTAAGACAGGATCTGTAAGCAAAAGACAATGGGGAGGCTTTCCCATTTCCTTCCTCCTTGTAGAGAATTATTTGAGGTCAATTTGGGAGAGTCAAAATGGCTTCTGGATTGCTCTCCTGTACTATTTCGGACATGTTGTTTATATACTTATGTATGTGTTTGCCTTGTGAACATTTTATATCCGAGACCTTAGAATTCTTATAACAGGTAGGGGTTACGAATATCTCTTGGCGTGAGGACTGCATTTATGCACATTCTCTCATGCAGATATTAGGATGCATCAGGATAATACTTTGGGAGTTCCAGCCGCCCTGGCCCAGGGACAGAGCTCTGCCAAAGTTTCTAGTCTACTTCTTCCATCCACACAGGAGAAAGCAGCACGTGAGTGAGTGGAGGAAGGTGTCATAGGAATTGGCAGGCACGTTGCAGCTTAGCCTCACACGCTAGCAGGCTACTTTTAAAGTTTTACTTATTACATGCAAAGGTCTGGTTCATGCATTGTTCCATGCAACAGCAAAGAGAACGCAGATAGATTGCTCTTGGGTGCAAAATACACAATGCAGTTTTGAACATGCAGTCTGAACTTGGATCAAGGACAGACATGTGCATCCTGGTCGGTTACATGGCTGAAAGAGATGGAGGAAGAGAAACAACTCACCTCCTCCTAAACGAGAGGTGGGGTTGACCTAGCTAGGTCTAGGAACAGAACTCGGTGGTCTTAACCCCTTCATGCACTAACTAGCACTTATGCATAGCTATTTGACTGCAATTTCGCATGGACTAAAGCTGCTGCTAATGGACTTCCGGGTTGGCGCCATCGCCGAATGGCGGACTCCCTCCGAGCTCCGGAGGGAGCCTGCTCGGCAGGGCTGGGTCCTACCGCACCGGCGATGCGGGGACCCTTAAAAACCACGGTCACGGGGGCCGTGGACATGGAGACTCGGCTGGCACCGTTAGCGCCCTCCCGACTTGTGAAGGAGCCTTTTTAAAGGCTACGGATCGGGTGCCGGGGAGAAGCGTGGTGCTTTGAGTCCTCTGCCATCCCTGCCGAGCGAAGCCGCATGCCATCCGGCGGAGAGCGCTGACTTCTTCCATTGAGAATTCGGACTTTTAACAACAACCCGTGAGTAAAATTTGGAAACCGGGTTTAAAAGGAGAAAAAAAGAAATTTTTTCGGATTTGATACGAGCGGGGGGGGATCCAAAAAGGAAGTCAGTCCCCCTCCCTATTGTAAACCTTCCAAAACAAGGACTGGGAAACCAAGGTCCAAAAAGATTTGTTTCTGACTAAGAATTCCACGATGGGAAACTACAAGAACTGTGCTGGAGGAAGAATTTAGGGAGAAGGAAAATGCTACCCCCCCCCCTGGGAACCGGGGTGATTGAGGAGAGAGAGCCTGGCGAAAAGCGAAGGAGATTTTGACAGCTGTCAAAGTAGCTGTCAAAGTCGGAAAGAGGACTTTATTACGAGGGCCTTGCTGGTCAATTTCGCTACAATTTCTTTACAATTTGTTAAAACTTGGATACAAAATGGCGAAAACATGGATAACAACCGGATTTTTGGACTAGAAAAAACAAAGTTACAACAATCCCCCTAGAGGAGTTTCGGGACATTACAAAGAAGGTCGTAAGTGGAAAAAATACCATTGGAATTTTACAGAACTGGTTATCTCCTGGGAAAGCTGCAAAATGGAAACAATATTGTGTCTACAGGGTGTTCAGCTAAAGGATTGAAGAAAGGAAGGGACTGAACGCAAGTTTTGGTTCCTGAATAACAATAATCCCTGCAGACTTACTAAATTCCTGAATTAGTACATTTTAGCAGCAGAACAAGAGGAAACTGGACTACAACTTGGAAAGAACATTGGGGGGAGTTTTATTAAAGATTTGAAGTTAATATGGTTTAAAAATAACTTTAAAAATAATTATAAAAAGAAAAGCCAGCGAGAGTTGGGGGAAAATGTGATTTTTGGATCTTAAGAATTCCAGGCAGCTAACATGGATTGGTGATCAGGGGGAAATTAAACCGGGGACAGGGGGGGGAGAACTAGAATCCAAAGGCTTGTCAACTTTTTGCTGAATTGGTTTCTTTTCATTTATTATACTTTTCAATTTTTGTTTCTTATATTTCTATTGTGGGGTGTTTTTACCATTAAATAAAGGGGAAATTGTGGAACGAAAATGGGGTGGGCCCTGGGGAAGGAACTTTTGTTTCTTAATATGAGGATTGTATAAACTTAAATTTAAATTTGAAGAATGGGTGAAATAAGCTAAGCTTTAATCAGAACTGGGAACTTGTAGAGCCAACAATGTGAAAGGGGAATATGGTAGGGGTGGGGGAAGGGGGGAGTCCCGGAAAGCTGATATATGAAAATAAGGTCTTGAACATTCTTTAATCTTTACTTTCTGTATTTTTGAAAATTTTAATAAATATTATTTTAAAAAAAAAAAATAAAGCTGCTGCTAATGAGTGGAATGCAGACTACTGGGAAAGGGCATGGGGCTGGGATCTTGGGCAGGAGCACCCCACACTGCAACATTTTGTTGTAGGTCTCTCTCATTGCTGCTTGCAGTGTGGGATGCTCCTACACAAGGTCCCAGCCCATGCCCTACAAAGACCAAAGCAGACATTTTGTATGCAAGAAAGTTTTATTTGTTTGACATATTTCGCCAAGTATTGCACAAAGGTATACAAGTACAAACCATCACCACAGAAGAAGAAGAGGAACTGGATGGGGCTTGAGAGCAAATGAATACATTCAAGATCAGTATAGACAAATCTGTCGATCCTTTTCCACAGGTAGGTGCTCCAAAAATATTCCGGCTGGCATCGGAGAGGGAGGGCTTGGCTATAGTACCAATCACACACTATGAAGTTTAGCTATGCTTAATAAACCCCTAGGAACAATGACAACAAATAGTTCCTGTGCAAGATCAACTGAAGCTAATTTGATCAGTGCAAGGAGGGATCTGTAATCAGCCTCCCATTCATTCCAGGAGGGGACAGGCAGGAGAGACCTGGGGAGGAGCACCCCCTCTCTTGCAAGCCAAATGTACTTTTCTGATTTGTGGCCCAGCTTAACAGCACTATTTAGGCCACTCAAAGAACCATACCCAACAGGAAGCTTTCTAAACAACGGTTTGTCCAATCGGCACTTGCAGTGTAAATGACCGGGGATACGGCCACTGTTATCAGCAGGCTGGCATCGGACACAGTGATAGGTCTCTGTATTGCATTGATTCTTCCAAAGCACTCGAACAATAGTTTTAGTAAAATGGAGGGAGAAAATCGCTCCTTACATGAGAGCACATTTGCTATCTCACACTGTAAGCTTACGGAAAGTGCAACAGTGCTACCCCAAAGCCTGTGAGCTAACCATCTGGAGTATTGTGAATTAAAAACCCACTCAGATTATTATGAGATTAAAACCCACTAGTGGGATTTGATGCACACGAGAGTTCAATGCGCTGCAGTGCTCAAGATCATGTCCAAAAACACTGGCTTCCTTGCCTTTTGCTATCATGGTTGAAGTGGAAACCAAGCTGAGAATAGAAGAAGCTTATAGCTACAAATCTCCCATTTGGCTCACATTTCTTACTTGACCCTTGAGTTTTGAAGGCGAGCACACCCTCACTAAGAGGTTTTCCATGTGGCATTTAGGATGAAGATGGGCAAAAGCAGAGAAGCGGGAACCTCTAGAAAAGGAAGCTGTTTACATTTCTATTTCTGGTGGAAGGCTTGAGTTTTATCAGCTGGGCACATTCCAGTCTTGATGACTCGACATCAAGAGGCTTCTTCAGGGAACCATGAGGCTCTTTGATCAAACTGTGGTTTTTAATAAGGCTACATCGAGGCAGATCATGTTTTAAGATAAATCACATCTTCATCCTAGGGAAGAGAGATACACACAAGCCAGATTGAAATCATTTCTAACTGCAGCAGTGTTGGTTTTTTTTTGTTCTTTAAAGATCAGATCTGAGTACTGAGAATATTTTGCTTTTGTATCGTACAACAAATTCTCTCTGTAGGTGCTGGAAGAATTGTGGTAGAGCTGAAACTTCAAAATAGGAGAGTCAGGTGCAAGTCAGGTGCTTTGGATGGCAACCAGGTTAGTCGCTGGGCTACTTGGATGAGACCGTTCAGGTCCAGTTCGCTTCATTCCCCACTTGGTTGAGTTCTTGGGTGAACTGAGAAATGATGCTCATCTCTTGCTCAATGGCTTGGAGCCTCACTTCTACGGTGGACAAGGTCTTCTGGAGCCTGTCCATAAGATTCCTCAGTGCATCCTGGTTCATCAAGACCTTGCCGAGAGCTTCTTGGTTCTTCAGGATGGCATCTGCGCAGAAGAAGAAACTCATTTATATCCCACTGTTCTTCCAAAGCTGCCTTGAGCACTGGCATGATTCTCCACCCAGCCCCATTTTACCCTACCCTATTAGGTTGAATAGGACACGGGTGGTACTGTGGGTTAAACCACAGAGCCTAGGACTTGCCGATCAGAAGGTCGGCGGTTCGAATCCCCGCGATGGGGTGAGCTCCCGTTGCTCGGTCCCTGCTCCTGCCAACCTAGCAGTTCGAAAGCACATCAAAGTGCAAGTAGATAAATAGGTACCACTCCAGCGGGAAGGTAAACAGCATTTCCGTACACTGCTCTGGTTCACCAGAAGCAGCTTAGTCATGCTGGCCACATGACCCGGAAGCTGTATGCCAGCTCCCTCGGCCAGTAAAGCGAGATGAGCGCGGCAACCCCATAGTCGGTCATGACTGGACCTAATGGTCAGGGGTCCCTTTACCTTTACCTAAGGCTACTGGGAACTGTCATTTGTTAAGGGTGCTGGGAACTGTTGCCCTGTGAGGGGTAAACTACAGTTCCCAAGATTCTTGGGCTGGTGGGCAGGATGTGCTTTAGATCTGTAGCGTGTCTGCACCCTTAGCTACACCAGTGGAGAAAAGCACAGAACCCGTCGAGCCATTTGGCTTCTAGGTCAGCCAAATCCACATTCGCCAGCAGAGAATACTTACCGAGCTCCCTGCCGCTGCCCAGATGCATCCCAGAGGCTGCCTTTGAAGGAGAAGCTGCCTGCAGTGGCTGCTGTGGTGACAGCGGTGACAGCGGCGGTGGCAGTGGTGAAATTGACGGTGACAGTGGTGACAGCACCGGTTGTAGTTGACTTTGCTGTGCTCCTTCATCAGGGACATGTGGAGAGCTGCCTTCATGTTCTTGGTACGCAAACACATGCCCTATTTTGGGGAGAGAAAGAAAGCAGTCATGGCATGTGTGGGCCAGCTTCCCCAACAGATGATTCTCATTTCAACATTAGTCTTTGGACAGCACCTTTCAGGCTGGCCTTGGGGCATATTAATGCACACCTTTTGTCCTCCTGGCAGATGAGAATGACTGGGGGAGCTTAGGAGCAACAGCTGGAGAGATTACCATTACCAGCACCCCCTCTGTCGTTACTGCCCCCCTTTGCCTAATAGTAGGGCTGCCCATGGCTACTACACATTTGATTTGGGGCTTATCCCTACTGTCGTTTAATGTGGAAAGTAAGCTTTCCAAACCACCGTTAATTCTCTCTTGTCCACATGACGTTCTCCTCTAAATCCCTGCCTTTCCATATTTTCCGTCCCAGATTATTTGTTGTTAGGACTCAGTCAAATCACTGATTTAAAGGGATCCTCCTGCGAGATTTTGCTCCTCAAAGTTCGGAGTCCAAGAGTGACTCCATCCCACATATCAGCAGATAGCAATTCCCCACAATTAAGTTCTCCTGCCCAAGGCCTACCAAAATGCAAGCTGTGTAAACAGCAGTACTTTTGACCACTTCCTATTCATGACAAAGGAGCTTGTGGTGGAGAACATCCTAGTGCCATGGTTTTCAACGTGGCACCTTGGGGTGCCATGACTGATAGGGATGCCACAGGCAACACTGCCCTCTGTCCCTCTTTCCTTCCCTCCCCCCCCATGCCTTCTTGCGTCCCTGCCTCCTAAAAGCTTGCACAGCTGTTTGTTGCAGCAGCCCTGGCTACAAGTTCCCCAGGTGAATGGTGCCCCTGGTGGTTCTCAGGCCCCTCTGGGGCAGTGTGAGGCGGCAGGGGGCAGCTCAGAGACCAGGGGTGGCAGCTGTGGCTACCCAGAAGACTACCAAGGTGAGGGGAGAGGAGGCTGAGGGAACCCTCCACAAAGAAGGGTGTCTGAAAGATGGTGAGAGGCTGCCAGCTCTACAAGAAAGGGGTGACATAACTGGACTTCTGAGCCCCACAGGGGTGCCACAGAAAGAATGTAGTTGGTCAAGGGAGCCATGGGCTCAAGGTTGAAAACCTCTGTCCTAGTGGATTTCAGCCCAATGGCTCACACCTGTCCCAGTTCCTGCTTTGCTGACCTTAAAGGCATTGGTCTACTCGAGGTAACAGTCTCCTCTTAGCAAGCTTTCTTTTTTTATTAAATGGGCCTTTTCCCACTTCCTCCCTTAACTGGAAATCCCGATGGGTAAGTCACAGAATAGGAAATGTAAGGCAACTGGCCTTTCCGGAGTGAGTTTGAAGAACTGGGGCTTCCACTGGGCCTGTCCTCCTGGGCTAGGAAGAGCATCTATCAAGGTGAGCTCCAAGTGCTTAGCAGACTGGACACACCCCAGTGAAAAGTTGGAGGCGTTCTCTCTTTTTGGTGGCGAGATTTAAAAGGAGGATTTCAGAGCCCGAGAACAAATGTTCAGAACCAAACAGACTAACAAAAACAACACACACACCAAACTCTCATATTTGACTCATAATCTTTAAAAGATCCCATCACTTTAGCGGCAGGACCCATAGCCAAGACATGCCCCCTCCTACCCTGGCCTTTCGCTCCCGAGGTTTCTTTGGGAACGGTAAGTGTTTAGCGTTGCATTTTAAGTAGTTTTTAATGACAACTGCAACAGTAAAAATGTAGGTACAAAGCCAAAAAGGGGCTCAGCCCCGACCCCGTTTTCATTTAATCATAATGTCCAACAGCTCATCTGCCCATGTGCAGAGTGCATTTGCCTCACTAGCCAACTACGCCTTTACATTTCTGTGATTGAGGCACAGTCAACTGAAGAGAAAACGGATCTCCTAAATCCGATAGAGGAAGGTGAAGCAATCCACCTCCTTTAAAAAATAATAATTAAAAAAAAGAAGTCGAGCCTAAAACCCCCCTCACTGGAGCAATGCCGTTGTGGAAAGGGATTAAAAAGTTCTTCCCAGTAACTGAGCCCTGGAGAATCAGGCGCTGCTGCTCACCCAGTTCGGCTTTCAAGTCTTCTTTCAGGGCGACGGCGCTCTCCACCAGGGCCAAGATCCTCACCCCCATCTCCTCCAGCCTCCCCACTCGCCCTGCCATGTCGGCAACCTCTCTTCACGCCCCAACTGACCGCCCCCCCAATGATTATATAGGTGCAGAGTTGCAGCCGGACGCCGAGCGCCGCTTCCCGGCTTCCCCCCCTGCGGTTTCCCTTCAGGTCCGCCTAGAGCCGAGGCCAATCAGGGTCCCGTATTCTTTCCTCCGGCTTCGTTCGATTGCCTTGCGGGGGGGGGGGGGGGGAATCAAAGCGGGGAAATGGCGTGGGCGGCTGCTGCTTTTGCTTTCTTTTCATCCTGTTCTTCGTTTGAACGCTTTCTTCCTCGTTTTCAGTCGGGCTCTTCAGCTATCCTTTAATTGCTGCCGCCGCTGCTATTATGCTTTTTAGAGCAGAGTGGTTCAAACTTTTTTTCCCTCTGCGCCGCGCCGATTTTTTTTTTTTTAAATTTTTGTTAGAAATTCATTGGGGGGGGGGGGGAGGAAGAGAGAGAGACATCGCTTGTGATTTGTAAGAGTATCGCTTGATGCTCTTGCTCTCGTTTTGAAAAGGGTATCAATCCATATTCTGCAAATAAATTATTCTGATACCACTAAAATGTTTAAATGTCTCTTTGTCCTTGAATCTTTCTGCCACACCCTTTGAGAACCGCTGTTGTAGAGAATTTCTCTATCCTATTTACACAGGCCAAGTTATTTGTAGGAAATGACCCCATTCTTAATTGTTTCATATTTCCGTTTTGTCGACCGTTTTACTATCCAAAAGTTCTCAATACAATTTATATGCGCACGCTCTCTCTCTATTACATTTTATATCCCGTCTTTCCTCCAGGGAGCTCAGGGTGTGGCCCTATGGGACATCACCCCCAGCAACGTTTTATGCTCACAACAACCCTGTGAGGTAGGGCTAGGCTGAGAGTAGAGTGACTGGCTCAAGTGGGGATTTGAACTCTGGTCTTCCGGAACCTATTCCAGCACTCTAACCACTGTGCCACACTGTAAGTACAATAAACCCGTATCAAATTATTCTCGTAACAAAATACATTTGGGGGGGGACCCCACACCCATAGCCATAACATAAAATAAATAAATAAATTCAGAGAACACGACTCCAAGGTGCTAGAATTCAAAATTTCAATCAACATGCTGATACATGCAATTTTGTCATGTGTTTCACACAACCAACTAGAAGCACCCACTGCCTCAAACATTATATCTTGTCAGCTACTCATACATAAACCACTCACATTCTGCAGTATTACAACCCAAGTACACAGGGTCACTGCCAAGCTTTAAGCAATAAGATACAGTCTTAATACCTGAAGAACTAACGGTGTCATGTTCCTCTTCCATTGAACCACCTCAGATTCTCTCACCTGAGAGAGGCATAGGATTACACATGCATAGTGGGGTGGCCCTGTTAATTTATTTTAAAAGCAGTGGCAGGGGTGGATCAGGACCACTGGGCGGGGGAACTCCCTTTCACAATGTTTTCCATTCTAGATCTCTCGCGCCCCCAACCATAGGTACTCCTCCCCTCACAAAGGAACACATCTGGTTGAAAACCAGGCTATTTTGCCATCCGGGAGGTCTCTGTGCCTTTAAGAGTTAACCAACAGAAGTTCAACAGGGGAAGTTTCCCTTGATATGGGGAAGCAGTGGCAGAGAAACCTTCCATCTCCCTTATTTCCACCTGTTACCAAGCTATTAGAAGCCTGGCCAAGCAAAACCAAACAAAAAGCAGGAGGGTTTTCAGTTTCAAGGACGTTTTCTTCCTTTATTGAGGTTCACCTATATATCATAATAGAATAATAATAATAATAATAATAATAATAATAATAATAATAGCATATAGTATAATAATTGTAATAGTGATTTTTAAAAAACTTCTGCAGTGCTGAATTCCAAATAAAGCGAGTTCCTTTCAGACAACTGTTACATTGCGATTTCCCCACAATAATTTAAAAATAGAAAATAAGAAGCAAGGGTGGTACAGGGCAAAGGAAGCACAACTGAGAAAGCAAAAGATCTGGTCTGAATCTTGGGGGTTTCATTACCCCACCACCACCAACCCAAAAAACAACAACCATTGCCATAAGATTTCTTTGCTGACATCATTGAGGCATAGTAGGTCTTAGCAGCAGGGTTAGAGTTTCCTCTTGATTGCTCCAGCATCATTTCCTAAACTGGACAGAAGAAGGAAAACTGGAAGAAGTGGATGAAAGGCAGGGAGGATAGTCCTGCCCAGGAAATTTCTTCCTCTTCTTAACTCTGTGAGGTAAGTTGCCCTGATTTCCATTTTACAGATGGGGAACTGAGTCTAAAAGATTGTAGCTGGCCCAAGGCTATCCAGTGAGTCTGTAACTGAGATTTAAGCCTAAACCTCTTGGGTCCTGGGTTATTTACTTTCAAAGAGATTCTAGTGCTCATGGTTATGTGTTTGAAATGACATATTCAGGTGTGTGCCTGTGGTGCTTAAGTCCTCTACAGCTACCATTACCCATCCCGACGGCCTCTGGTTGATAATCGTAGAACTGTAGAGTTGGAAGGCGGCCTGAGGATCATGTAACCCAACTCCTTGTAATGCAACTGCAATCCAATTCATGGCTCTGAGCATCCCTTTATTTAGCTACCAGCAGTTCAAATCCCTGCGACTGGGTGAGCTCCCGTTGCTCGGTCCCTGCTCCTGCCAACCTAGCAGTTCGAAAGCACGCCAGTGCAAGTAGATAAATAGGTACCACTGCGGTGGGAAGGTAAATGGCATTTCCGTGAGCTCTGGCTTCCATCACGGTCTCCCGTTGCGCCAGAAGAGGTTTAATCCTGCTGGCCACATGACCCGGAAAGCTGTCTGCGGACAAACGCTGGCTCCCTCGGCCTGAAAGCGAGATGAGCGCCACAACCCCATAGTTGCCTTTCACTGGACTCAACCCTTCAGGGGTCCTTTACCTTTTTTATTTAGCTCTATTAAAAAGTCCAGGAGTCATGTGGACTATGAGCAGTGGCTGCTCAGGACAAAGGACCTGGCTTTTTGCACATGGTCAGGGCCTGCCTTTATCCCAATCACTTTTCAGGCCTGTCTCTTACCCCATAGAGGACTCCATGTTTCCAAACAAGCTCTATAGCTACCCCTTTAAGCAGCAGCTCAATGTCTGGTGTTTATGCTGATGCTGTGAAAATTTGTAACACCTGCTAATTCCTTCCTCTCAGGCTGTTATTAAAGGCACAGGAGCTGGCCAGCCTTTTGCAGGTCAGTGGCAATCCTGTGATCATCTAGAATATAATGAAGTGCCCAAGGTGGGAGAATATACACTTTTCAGAATGAGGGGTGGGAGAGAGGAAATGGCCTCTTCCCTAAGAGACTAGACTCCTTTAACCATTTGCTCAAACCCCATCCTCTGAATGCTGGGCCAAGAAAAGATTTGTGGAATGAACTGGTTAAGGAGAAAGACCCTCCTTTAGGATATATATTCTATATTATAAATTTGCAACGAGCTGGACTTCTCAGCTGGGTCCTGGGAGACTTTATTGTTAGGAACTGATGGCAGGAGGAGGTTTAGATCCATCAAGGGGCATCAACAGACAAGGTGGGTTTCCCAGTAAGGCAGCCCCAATGCTGATTACAGTGGTACCTCGGGTTAAGAACTTAATTTGTTCTGGAGGTCCGTTCTTAACCTGAAACTGTTCTTAACCTGAAGCACCACTTTAGCTAATGGGGCCTTCCTCTGCTGCTGCCGCGCTGTCCCTGTGTGATTTCTGTTCTCATCCTGAAGCAAAGTTCTTAACCCGAGGTACTATTTCTGGGTTAGCGGAGTCTGCAACCTGAAGCGTCTTGTAACCTGAAGTGTCTGTAACCCGAGGTACCACTGTATATAGAATCATGGAATTGTAGAGTTGGAAGGGGCCAGCCCCCTGCAATGCGGGAATCTGTCACCCAACGTAGGGCTCAAACTTATGACCCTGGGATCAATAGCCTCACAGTGGGGATCTGGCAATTCAGGGTAATGCATGGATGTGGGAATTTTGGATTCAAGGTCAACTCTGTTGTGGACCCCTTCCCCCTGCGGCCTTTGGAAAGGTCATGTCTCTCATCTTTTCCATAGCCTCCAACTTGCTACAGAGGAACATCGAGACATAGATCTTTTCGGGCTGCATGCTCACGTGAGAGGTGACTTACCCCAGAGGACAACTGCCACCACTGGGCCCCATTTCTAGACTTAATCCCATGCTTCTTTCTTACTCTCAAGCAGCACCCCTTGCTTCTGCAGAAATTGGTCAGACTGGCCCATCACCCAGTACTTCCCCGGGATACCATAAAATGCACCTTGAACCTCCTATGCATCAGCAGAAGTATAGTGTCCAGTGTAACAGTACCACTCTATTCTGCCTTGATCAGACCACACATGGAATACTGGGTCCAGTTCTGGGCACCACAAATTAAGAAAGATGTTAACAAGCTGGAACGTGTCCAGAGGAGGGCAACCAAGATGATCAAGGGTCTGGAAGCTAAGCGCTTGAAGGAGCTGGGTATGTTTAGTCTGGAAAAGAGGAGAATGAGATGAGATACGATAAAGGTAAAGGTAAAGGGACCCCTGACCATTAGGTCCAGTCGTGGCTGACTCTGGGGTTCTGGCGCTCATCTCGCTTTATTGGCCGAGGGAGCCGGCGTACAGCTTCTGGGTCATGTGGCCGGCATGACTAAGCCGCTTCTGGCGAACCAGAGCAGTGCACAGAAACACCGTTTACCTTCCCGCTGGAGTGGTACCTATTTATCTACTTGCACTTTGACGTGCTTTCAAACTGCTAGGTGGGCAGGAGCAGGGACCAAGCAACGGGAGCTCACCCCGTCGCGAGGATTCAAACCTCCGAGCTTCAGATTGGCAAGTCCTAGGCTCTGTGGTTTAACCCACCGCGCCACCTGTGTCTTTAAATATCTGAAAGGCTGTCACATGGAGCAAGCTTGCTTTCTCCTGCTCTGGAGGGTAGGACTCGAACCAATGGCTTCAAGTTACAAGGAAGGAGACTCGGATTAAACATCAGGAAGAACTTTCTGCCGGTAAGCACGGTTCAACAGTGGAACAGACTCCCAGGAGAGGTAGTGGACTCTCCTTCCTTGGAGGTTTTTAAGCAGAGATTGGCTGGCCATCTGTCATGGATGCTTTAGTTGAGATTCCTGCATCGCAGGGGGTTGGACTAGATGATCTGGCGGATCCCTTCTAATTATACAATTCTATGATTCTATGTCCCATCACCTCCTGGGAAATAGAAGGGGAAGAAATGGAGGCAGTAAGAGATTTTACTTTCTTGGGCTCCATTATCACTGCAGATGGTGACAGCAGTCACGAAATTAAAAGACGCCTGATTCTTGGGAGAAAAGCAATGACAAACCTAGACAGCATCTTAAAAAGTAGAGACATCACCTTGCCAACAAAGGTCCGTATAGTAAAAGCTATGGTTTTCCCAGTAGTGATGTATGGAAGTGAGAGCTGGACCATAAAGAAGGCTGATCACCGAAGAATTGATGCTTTTGAATTATGGTGCTGGAGGAGACTCTTGAGAGTCCCATGGACTGCAAGAAGATCAAACCTATCCATTCTTAAGGAAATCAGCCCTGAGTGCTCACTGGAAGGACAGATCGTGAAGCTGAGGCTCCAATACTTTGGCCACCTCATGAGAAGAGAAGACTCCCTGGAAAAGACCCTGATGCTGGGAAAGATGGAGGGCACAAGGAGAAGGGGACGACAGAGGATGAGATGGTTGGATAGTGTTCTCGAAGCTACCAGCATGTGTTTGATCAAACTGCGTGAGGCAGTGGAAGACAGAAGTGCCTGGCGTGCTCTGGTCCACGGGGTCACGAAGAGTCGGACATGACTAAACGACTAAACAATGATTCTATGTACCTCTAATAAGGTACATAAAACACCATCTCCGTGATGCCCGCAAGAACAGAGGTATGACTGGGTGGGAATATGCATTCCTTCTCTGCTCTGCTCATTGCAAACCTCTAAGCCTGTTCCCAACATTGTGAGCCAGTTCAGCCGCTCGGGGGGGGGGGGGGAAAGGACATGGTATACAGTCCACCTGGGATTGTATCGCCTCATTATGGAGAGATGCAGGTCCTACCGTTGGGCAAAGTGTAAGGAGGTAGATGCTGAAAGTGGGTGGGGAGACAGGCAGCAGCCCCACTGCTGTTTTTTCCAAGTTCCCTAGCTGTGTAACTAACTGCCTGTTGGGGGAAGAGCTGTGTGTATCATGTGACCTGCCCTGCACCCCTGCTGCTCTCAAGTAACACTCAGCTCCCAGCTGAGAAGGCGCCATTCTCTTCTCCTCTGCCTCGGGCAGCAAAATGTCTTGGTCTGGCTCTGGACACAGGATTTGCCACACCTTCCATCGAAGAAACTGTGTGGCATTCAGCGTCGTGCTGTCACAATCGTTCCGTCAGCGTGAGTGTTTCTGCTTGCCAGGTGGAACCAATTCCTCTTTCCTTCCCCCCTCCCCAGCTGTGTGCTGTTCTGGGGGTTCTCCTGACACCCCCACCCCACCCGCTAGCTGCTTTGGGGAGTCGTGTGGGGACAAAGCCCCGGTTGCCCTAGCCGGATTAATTCATCTGGTTGGCCACTGTGAGTGGATCCAGCAGGCTCTGCTTGCGTTCTGCTTGTGCTGGCTCCCACTAGCACAATCGCGTGGTTGAATCCGGCCCTCTCAGAACATGGAAACACCATAAGAGGAGGCCTGTATGGGAGGCCCACAAGCAGCTTCCCCACAGCTTCCCCCTTGGGATTCCTCCTCCTCTTCCAAAACACTAGCTGCCTAAGTGCAGGAGTTTTGTTTTCTTCTTTAATGTGAAGAAGTGCTCAAGTCGTCTTTCCTCCACACCCACAAACACCCATTCTGAAATGCTACAGTCCCAGCAGAGCTGTTACCTCATGCTTTTTCAGCATCAGCTGAGGGGCAGTGGTGGAGAAAAGATGAATACTTCCTCTCTTGCCTCACCCCACAAGCCAAAACAGATCTGGAAGTTGAGGTCCATTGCCCAGTTAGGAGGTAGGGGGAAGTTGCGGCCAACCATCTTGGGCAAGAGTGGACGCCCAGCCCGAGCTGCTTTCCCCCAGTCTCCATGTATCTGGGGGCAAGAACCCCTTCACGCCCCAGCCCTGCAGACCCCCAGGATGGACGGCATTAGGGACGGGGCTCTGGAAGGGAGTTGGGACCTCGGGCCACGTGGGAGCAGCTGGCGGGTTGCTGTTCCTGTCTCCCTCGACCCACCAGGGCGGCATGATAGAGAGAGCGGGCTCAGGAACACTCGGAGCCGGCTCCTTGTAGCGCTTGGAGCCCCCTTTCCCACCCTCGGCCCCTCCCCGCGCCCCTCCCTTGGGGGGCCTGTTGGCCGTGTGCGTGCGCTGGTGGCGGTTGCGGTGGGAGCTGCGGCTGAAGCATTTCCCGCACACAGGGCACTGGTACGGCTTCTCGCCCGTGTGGACCCTTCGATGCCTCTCTAGGTGGGAGACGAAGCCGAAGCTCTTGCCGCAGGCAGCGCACTCGTAGGGCTTCTCGCCCCGGTGGGTCCGCTGGTGGGTCAGCAGCTGGGCGCCGGCCACAAAGCGCTTCCCGCACTCCTTGCACTTGTGGGGCTTCCCGCTCGAGTGGGTCCTCTGGTGCTGCAGGAGGGTGGAGCTGACGCTGAAGCTCTTCCCGCACTCGTTGCAGCGGTAGGGCTTCTCCCCCGTGTGGATCCTCCGGTGCCGGTCCAGGTGGGAGCTGACGCTGAAGCTCTTCCCGCAATCCCCGCAGGCGTAAGGCTTCTCCCCCGTGTGGATCCTACGGTGCCTCTCCAAGTGCGAGCTCCAGCTGAAGCTCTTCCCGCAGTCGGCGCACCCATAACGCTTGCTCTCGGCCGCGTGGGATTTCTGGTGCTTGACCAGAGACGCCAGCTCCCCGTAGGTCTTCCCGCACTCGCCGCACTTGTGGGGCCTGTCGGGCGAGTGCACGCGCTGGTGCCTCTCGAGGTGCGAGCTGACGCTGAAAGCCTTCCCGCACTCTTCGCACCGGTACGGCTTCTCGCCTGTGTGGATCCTCTTGTGCTTGATGAGGGCCGAGCACCAGCTGAACTTTTTCCCGCACTCTGGGCACTGGTAAGGCCTCTCTCCCGTGTGGATCCTCTGGTGCTTCACCAGCGATGAACTCTGGCCGAAGCCTTTCCCGCAGTCTGCGCACTTGTGGGGCTTCTCGCTGCAAGGTGGTGGTGAGGCAGGAGGCGGCGGCGGAGAGGGCGGGTTGGGGGCAGCCCGTTTGCGGCTGCAGTCGGAGCATTTGGTGGGATCCCGGCCCCCTGCCGGGGACGTCCCGAGGTGATGGAGGGCGGCCGCGCTGAGGTAGAAGCTCTTGCCGCAGTCGGCGCACTGCCGTGGCTTCTCGCCCGTGTGGATCCGCTGGTGCCGGTAGAGGTGGGAGCTGCGGCTGAAGCTCTTCCCGCAGTCGGTGCACTGATAGGGCCTCTCCCCCGTGTGGATCCTCTGGTGCCTCTCGAGGTGGGACGTGAAGCTGAAGCTCTTCCCGCAGTCGGGGCACTCGTAAGGCTTCTGGCCCAGGTGCTTCCTCTGGTGAGCGGCCAAGTTGGCGCTGAGGTTGAAGCCCTTCCCGCAGTCCCCGCACTGGTAGGGCTTGTCGTTCGCGTGGGTCCTCTGGTGCTGCGCCAGGGTGGAGCTGACGGTGAAGCTCTTCCCGCAGTCTTTGCACTGGTACGGCTTCTCCCCGGTGTGGATCCGCCGGTGCCTCTCCAGGTGCGACCCGACGCTAAAGGCCTTCCCGCACTCCTTGCAGGCGTAGGGCTTCTCCCCGGTGTGGACCCTCCGGTGCCGCTCCAGGTGAGAGGTCCAGCTGAAGCTCTTCCCGCAGTCCTCGCACTTGTACGGCTTGTCGCCCGCGTGGCACTTCCGGTGCTTGGCTAGGGCCTCGGCCTCGGAGAAGCTCTTCTCGCACCCGTCGCACTTGTGGGGCCTTTCGTCCAAGTGAAGCCTCTGGTGCCTGAGGAGGTTGGACTTCTGGCTGAAGCTTTTGCCGCACTCGGGGCAGTGGTGGCCCCTCTTGGTCCCTTGGGGCTTCCCAGAGGGCAGCAGGAGTTTGGAAGCACTCACTGCCTGCTTTTCCTTCTCTGCCTTTCCTTCTGCTGCTTCCGTGCGCCTCGGTCTCCCTTCTGGCTGGCTCTCTCCCTCTACTGGACTCCCATCCAAGGTGCTCTCTGCCTGCAGGTCTGTCTTGCTCAAAGCCTCTTGCTGATGGGTATCCTCATCCTTCCTTCTCAGCTCTTCACCTAAGACAAATGAAGCAAATGTGAGCTGCCTTCTGTGGTACACCTTTCACCACAACTTAACTGTTGTTGTTTTTTGACAATAATTTTTATTAATTTTCAATTACAATAATTCATGGTAGCCTCATTAGAACAATGCCAAATTACAATACCATTACTAATCCCAATCATTCAAATGCCAAATTATATAATTTAGGTGGCCTCCCGGATGCTAGAATTGACAATTTACAAGATGTTGAAATATACATTTTTTAAAAAAACCAGAAGCATTTTTACTTGGTATTATAGGTCCGGACATTAATAGGCAAGATGTTAAATTGCTTTTATATGCAACAACTGCGGCGAGAGTATTGTTAGCCCAGAAATGGAAACAAGAAGAAATTCTGACGAAAGAATAATGGCAGATGAAATTAATGGACTATGCAGAATTGGACAAAATGACAGGAATGATTCGAAACCTGCGGGAACAGAGATTTACAGAAGATTGGAAGAAGTATACGAACTATTTGAAGAGCAACTGTAATCAACAAATTATGCTAGTAGGACTACAAGAAGTTTTGTAAGGAGAAATATACGAAGTGTTACAAACTAGAAAAAGACATTGGTTATGAGTTTGAAATGTAATAGGGAAGATAAGAAGTGCATACTAAGAGATTAGATTGGAAAATTTTCAGACAAGATTGATGGAAGTCGAAAAAATTGAGTAAGATGTAAAAGTATGTTTAATTACTGTTGAAAATGATATGTTAAAAAACTAATTAAAAAATTATATATAGAATTGATAATTTACTTTGTTTCTGCATTCCAAGATCTTATTCCTCTCAATTACATTACATTCAAAATAACCACCCCTTATTTAACAACTGTGGGATGCGGGTGGTGCTGTGGTATAAATCACTGAGCCTAGGGCTTGCCAATGGGAAGGTTGGCGGTTCAAATCCCCGCAACGGGATGAGCTCCCGTTGCTCGGTCGCAGCTCCCGCCAACCTAGCAGTTCGAAAGCACGCCAGTGCAAGTAGATAAATAGGTACTGCTCTGGCGGGAAGGTAAACAGCGTTTCTGTACGCTGCTCTGGTTTTGCCAGAAGCAGCTTAGTCATGCTGGCCACATGTCTGCGGACAAATGTTGGCTCCCTCGGCCAGTAAAATGAGATGAGCGCCGCAACCTCAGAGTTGTTCACGACTGGACTTAACTGTCAGGGGTCCTTTACCTTTACCTTTTATTTAACAACTGCAATGTTACAACATCCATTCATCTTGACACATTTAATGATTTATAAACTTATAGGTGAAGCTGTATCTTTACTCTTCCTGTGTGTGACAATTATTCCATCCGTGGTATTCCTTCCTGTCCTTGTAAAATGTTAGGTCTATCTTTTCCCAGCCAGTGCTTCCATCATGCCTTGAGCAGAGCTAATATGCCATTGTTTTTTCAAAAGTTCTCCACTGCGCCATCGAGTGGTTCATTGTTTTACAACTTTTACCAAAAAGCTCCCGAAGATCTATGTTCACATTGTTTTACAACTTCAACAGCAGCTGCGAAAATCACACTGTTCCAGTATAAGTCCTGTTTTCAACATTGAACCTCCCCCCCCCCAATAACTTAACTGAATGGAACTTCAGTCAGGTGGGTGGGATACAAATTAATAATAACAATAACACTAACAATAATAATTAGCATCGCTTTTGTGGGAAATGATGCTCCAGTGAGCAAATGGTGAAGATACATGGAGTTCTCTGTAAATTCCTAGAGGGCACTCTGTGAGGTCATATCCTCTGTTTG
Organism: Podarcis siculus; assembly: GCA_034642415.1. Lineage (NCBI taxonomy): Eukaryota > Metazoa > Chordata > Lepidosauria > Squamata > Lacertidae > Podarcis > Podarcis siculus. Next base: position 27,118,592 of record JAXCMG010000002.1, read on the forward strand.
CCCAGGCAGGAAGGGTAATAATAGGAAGATAATCCTTATCACTTCCTCCCACTTGAGAGCCAGTGTGGTGTAGTGGTTAAGAGCGGTAGACTCGTAATCTGGGGAACCAGGTTCGCTTCCCCGCTCCTCCACATGCAGCTGCTGGGTGACCTTGGGCCAGTCACACTTCTCTGAAGTCTCTTAGCCTCACTCACTTCACAGAGTGTTTGTGGTGGGGGAGGAAGGGAAAGGAGATTGTTAGCCGCTTTGAGACTCCTTAAAAGGTAAAGGTACCGCTGACCGTTAGGTCCAGTCGCGGACGACTCTGGGGTTGCGCGCTCATCTCGCTCTGTAGGCTGAGGGAGCCGGCATTTGTCTGCAGACAGCTTCCGGGTCATGTGGTCAGCATGACTAAGCCGCTTCTGGCAAACCAGAGCAGCGCACAGAAACATCATTTACCTTCCCGCCGGAGCGGTACCTATTTATCTACTTGCACTTTGATGTGCTTTCGAACTGCTAAGTGGGCAGGAGCAGGGAATCAGTCCGAGATATGTTACAAGTGCCTGAAAGGGACACAACTTATCGCACCACGTCGTTCAGGTCGGACCTAACTGGAATAGCTTAGTCGGTAGAGCATGAGACTCTTAATCTCAGGGTCTTGGGTTCGAACCCCACACTGGGTAAAAAGATTCCTGCATTGCAAGAGGTTGGATGACCCTCCTGGTCCCTTCCAACTCTACAATTCTATGATTCCTAGCCAGGATAGACCACTAGTCTGGTTCAGGAGAGCTACCTTTGAGTTCTGAAGCTCAATTCCATTTTTTTAAAATGCTGGTTCCTCACCTGGGCTAGACTCACTTGGCATCTCCCTTCCCTCCGGCTCCTGAAAATCTGGAACCCATGGGTCTTCCCCTCGGTCCATCCAGGAGAGCAGGTCAGGTTTGGAAAGTGGAAATCCAGCTGATGAGAAAACGAAGGTGGCACTTCAGTAAAGGTAAAAAGGTACTGGTTAAGAGCGGTAGTCTTGTAATCTGGTGAACCGGGTTCGTGTCCCCGCTCCTCCACATGCAGCTGCTGGGTGACCTTGGGCTAGTCACATTTCTCTGAAGTCTCTCAGCCTCACTCACCTCACAGAGTGTTTGTTGTGGGGGAGGAAGGGAAAGGAGAATGTTAGTTGCTTTGAGACTCCTTAAAAGGTAAAGGTACCCCTGGACGGATTAAGTCCAGTCAAGAGTGACTATGGGGTTGCGGAGCTTATCTCACTTTCAGACCGAGGGAGCCGGCGTTTGTCCACAGACAGCTTTCTGGGTCATGTGGCCAGCAGGACTAAACCACTTCTGGCGCAATGGGACACCGTGACGGAAGCCAGAGTGTACGGAAATGCCATTTAGCTGCCCGCCACTGTGGTACCTATTTATCTACTTGCACTTTGACGTGCTTTCGAACTGCTAGGTTGGCAGGAGCTGGGACAGAGCAACGGGAGCTCACCACTGTTGCAGGGATTTGAACCACTGACCAGCAAGCCCAAGAGGCTCAGTGGTTTAGACCACAGCGCCACCCACATCCCTACCTGGCACTTCAGTACCCTGAAGAGGGCCCCATCCCTCTTTCTTGCTGGGCTACCTCTCCTTTGCACGTTTGCTCAAGTGATGCTTGCAGTGCAATTGTGTACAGGTCTTCTCAGAAGCAAGTCCCACTGCTCACAGCTAGACTATGCTGTAATAAGAGCCACCAACTTACGGGGCAAACCTAACTGTATCTACTCAGAAGTCAATCCAACCGAATTCGCTGGGGCTTACCCCTAGGTCATAACGTAAGAGGAGTCCTGCTGGATCAGGCCAATGGCCCAACTAGTCCAGCATCCGGTTCCCACAGCGGCCCACCAGATGCCTATGAGAAGCCCACAAGCGGGATCTGAGTGCATGAGCCCTCTCCCTTCCTGGGGTTTCCAGCATCTGGTGTTCAGAAGCTTCACTGCCTCTGATCCAGCTTGCAGAATTTTTTTCTGAGTGCAGAATGTGGGTTGATACAGCAAATAATTTTGATTGTTGTTGTTGTTTTCTCATAGAGCACAACGTTTACTGTATGGGACTCACCTGACGCCAGTCCTCTGCGATGCGAGTCGGCCAGCGCAGTGATCCGGGGAAGGCTGATGGCCATCTCTTCTGCTAACAAGAAGATGAGAGGATGCCGTCAGAACACAGGGCAGGCTGGTAGGGGGCGTTGGGCTTTGAGCATTGAGATGCTGTTGGCTAACTTTCCCCACGCTAAAGCATTCTCCCAGTGCAAACGCTCTTCACTGCAGCACTCTCTCCTCCCTACCTTATGTAGTGGCTGGGTTACGCTAATCCAGAATGCGGTAGCTAGACTGGTGACAGGCGCTGAGACCACATAACACAGGTCTTGAAAGAGCTACATTGGCTCCCAGTACATTTCCGAGCACAATGCAAAGTGTTGGTGTTGAGCTTTAAAGCCCTAAATTGGCCTTGGCCCAGTATGCCTGAAGGAGCATCTCCACCCCCATCGTTCTACCCGGACACTGAGGTCCAGCTCTGAGGGCCTTCTGGCGGTTCCCTCACTGCAAGAAGCAAAGCTACAGGGAGCCAGGCAGAGGGTCTTCTTGGTAGTGGCGCCCACCCTGTGGAACGCCCTCCCATCAGATGTCAAGGAAATAAAGAACTACCTGACGTTTAGAAGACATTTGAAGGCAGCCCTGTTTAGGGAAGTTTTTAATGTGTGACATTTTGATGTATTTTTAATCTTCGTTGAAAGCCACCCAGAGTAGCTGGGTACAAATAATAAATTATGATGATGATCATGATGACGATGACGCTACAAAGGCCGAATACATCAGGGAATAAGTTTTCTAAGTGCAGACGCCACCAGGACATTCTGGGACATTCTGCTTTCAGAGGTTCTCAAGTGTTCTGGAGGGCACAGAGAGGGCACAGCTGTTGTTTTTTCTCCAAACTTCAAGGATGTTGATATAGAGACAGTCTATATCAACTGCCTGCCGGGGAGCTCATGTACTCTTCCTTCTTGTACTGTCCTGTTCTTACTTTCATTTTGGCATTTATATTCATGCGGTGTGATTTTTTTTGACTGCTGAAACTGGATTTGCTCTAAGTTTTCCCTTCCTAGGGAGCTAGCAACAAACGGTAAGATGGATGCCTTAGTAAATCTCTACTCAATACATTTTCTGCCATCTGTGTCTTTACGGAATCCACTTATCCGCCAAAAGTTTTGCTATTCCGCTAACCAAACGACGATTTAAGACCCTGGAGAGTCCTGCCAATCAGTGTAGGCAATACTGAACTAGATGGGTCAAGAGCCTGATTTGAGATAAAGGCCACTTCCTATTCACCCTTGCCCACGGGGTTCTTTGGGGCACCTATAGGCTTTCACTGCCAGTCCCTTAAAGGTAAAGGGACCCCTGACCATTAGGTCCAGTCATGGCCGACTCTGGGGTTGCGGTGCTCATCTCACTTTATTGGCCGAGGGAGCGGCGTACAGCTTGCAGGTCATGTGGCCAGCATGACTAAGCCGCTTCTGGCGAACCAGAGCAGCGCACGGAAACGCCGTTTACCTTCCCACCGGAGCGGTACCTATTTATCTACTTGCACTTTGACGTGTTTTCGAACTGCTAGGTTGGCAGGAGCAGGGACCGAGCAATGGGAGCTCACCCCATCGCGGGGATTCGAATCGCCGACCTTCTGATCAGCAAGTCCTAGGCTCTGTGGTTTAACCCACAGCGCCACCCGCACCCCGCCAGTCCCTTATATTACAGTAATATATTACAGCAATAATCATAACAAGAAAAAAAGGCTGTCTCGCAGGCTGTTTCTTTTAAAAATCAAAGTGTGGCTACATGTTGTTTTTTTATTCACCTTTTCTCTCTGACACGACAGGAATGTACAGTGGTGCCTCGCTAGACGAAAAGAATCCGTTCCGCGATTCTCTTCGTCTAGCGGTTTTTTCGTCTTGCGAAGCAAGCCCATTGACAGCTTAGCGGATTAGCGCTACAGCTGTCAAGCGGCTTTTCGCGATCAGCTGTTAAGCGGCTTATCAGTGGAACAGCTGATAAGCGGCTTAGCGGCTTAGGAAAAGGGCAAAAAAAGCAAAAAAAACCCCGCGGGGGGACGCAAGATTTTCTCGTCTTGCGAAGCAACCCCATAGGGTAATTCGTTTTGCGAAGCGCCTCCAAAACGGAAAACCCTTTCGTCTAGCGGGTTTTCCGTCCTGCGAGGCATTCGTCTTGCGGGGCACCACTGTAGAAGGAGTTGTAAAGAATGGAATGGCAGCGACAGAATAAGGAAAATGTCTATTGTGGAAGGTAATGCACATGGCTGTCTAAAGGGAGAAGGTCCTCGTGTTCCAGGGTCCAGAATTGCCTCACTGGCACCGCTGGAATCCTTACCCAGAGAGATTAGCGTCTCATAATTCTCCTGCATGATATTCCAGCAGAGGGCTCAGGTGGCGAGGCCCTGCTCTCCTGAGAAGCGCACCTCTGGTCTCGAAGGCCTCTCGCATCTGTAAGGAGAAGTTTGCCCATCCATCAAACTAGCCCTGGAGGAAAACCTGCCTGCCCAATTTGAAATGCACGTTTTCTGCCCATGCGTGAATGATGTTGACTTTGGAGGCTGCAGGGGGGAAACAACCCCAAGATATGACCTGCTCATTGTGGCAAACATTTGAATGGATGCTCTTAATCTTTTCTTCCACATGGCAGGTTAGGGGAACCATTTTCAACCTGAGGGCCATATTTCCCTCTGGGCAGCTTTCCAAGGGCCACATGCCAGAGGTGGGCAGGGCCAGAGGCCAAAGTGGGTGGAGCAACACATTTAAATGTTACCTTTGTACCATAGACTAGTTTTTACGCATGTCCACACACCTTCCAGAAAAGCGATAGGCATTTTTAGAGTTCAGGGACTCATTCCTGCCGGGATAAACTTGGGGTGCACTTAGCACATTGAAGACATTTCACTGCAGGGTTTCCCAAACTTGGGTTGTTTTCGGACTACAATTCCCACCATCTCTGACCACTGGCCTTGCTAGCTGGGGATGATAGGAATTGTAGTTTAAAAACAGCTGGAGACCCAAGTCTCTGCGTAACCTGGGTTTTGGTTATGTCTGCCTGAACTATAAACCAGCACTGCACACCTACCTGAGTAGCAGGGATTGGCTCTTTGTGGTGCCTAGTGAAAAATCAGAAAGAAAGGAAGGTTAGTATGCAACATACTGGGTATAAATAAAGGGACATTAGGGACATTTTCCCTCTTACACTTATATCCTAGGTTTCTTCCATCACGGGACCCAAATCAGACTACATGTGGTACCCCCAGGTGTTCTCCTTTCCAGCCACGGACCAGATTCAGGCCTGCTTAGCCTCAGCAAGGTGGTGGCTTCATGTGCCCCTTGGACCACACCCTGGGACTACAACTCCCATAATCCCTGTGTGGGATGGGCTGATGGGAGCTGGAGTCCAGCAATATCCAGAAGGCCACAAGCTCTCGGTCTCTCTGGCCCCACCATCACAGAACGGCAACACCACACCAATATTGACGAACTCCCTTCCTGGGAGGCCAACTTTGTTCCACCCACCTTGGCCTTTAGATGCCTGGTGATGGGGGTTCTTTTCTTGAGAGCTTGAAGGTATTTGACAGTTTCCAGAGGGGTGACCACATCTGAGTGCTTCCAGACAGCGGCTTAGTATCTCAGATGGGTCCCTCAGATATCACAAATGGCTCAGGGTATATTTTCTTTTTAACTTATTGGCAGTGGTGTTTGGTCTAGGAGGGTGACCCACCAACCTAAGTCTATCCACTGCCAGCCTTATTCCTTCTAACCGTTCAAAGGAAGAAGAAGTCAGCATCTTCTTCCTCTCCATCAATCTCAAGAGTTGCTCTTCAGTAGGGAAGAGGACGGAGAGCCAGTGTGGTGTAGTGGTTAAGAGCGGTAGACTCGTAATCTGGTGAACCGGGTTCGCTTCCCCGCTCCTCCACATGCAGCTGCTGGGTGACCTTGGGCCACTCACACGTCTCTGAAGTCTCTCAGCCCCACTCACCTCACAGAGTGTTTGTTGTGGGGGAGGAAGGGAAAGGAGAATGTTAGCCACTTTGAGACTCCTTCAGGTAGTGATAAAGCGGGATATCAAATCCAAGCTCTGCCTGCTGTTGGCTCTGTCTCCCCCTAGTGTTGGGCTCCCTGCCTTCCACCCCGTCAGTTCCAACAAGAACCAGCCACTGTGGCTTATTGGATCTTTCTGCAGGAATCAAAATTAAATCGGCGACACACGCTGGCATATTGATGCTGCTGAGGTCACGCAGATGCTGTGAAACACTTGCATGCCTGGGCAGCACCCATCCTGCAATAAGCACCTGTCTGGCAGCCCCTTTAGTCTGTTGTAGAAAATGAATGCAAAAATCTTGTGGCACCTTGAAAGCTGGTGGAGTAAGTTAAGGTGATCCAGACCCAAACCCTGTTTGGCAGCAGGGCTTCTGTTGCTGCTCTGCATAAGAGGAAACGAGCCTTTAAAATAGTATTCTGTGCTGGGTGGTCAGGCCACGTGACTAAGCTGAACAATCTTAGAGGATCCACCCTGGGTCCTCTGTCTCTGGCCCTGCTCCATCCATAAAGCACCCATTTTGCGGGACTTGGCGAGCTGAGCAAATTACACTGAGTTGGGGTTGGAGACTTAACTCTGGTTGAGCCAGAGATCTGCTGCATTAATAATAATAATAATAATAATAATAATAATAATAATAATAATGTATTATTTATAACCCGACCATCTAGCTGGGTTTCCCCAACCACTCTGGGCAGCTCCCAACAGAATTAAAAACACAATAAAACACCAGGCATTAAAAACTTTCCTAAACAGGACTGCCTTCAGAGGACTTCTTAAAGTCAGATAGTGGTTTATTTCCTTGACATCTGATGGGAGGGTGTTCCATAGGGCGGGCGCCACTACCGAGAAGGCCCTCTGCCTGGTTCCCTGTAACTTGGCTTCTGGCAGTGAGGGAACCACCAGAAGGCACTGGACCTCAGTGTCTGGGCTGAACGATGGGGGTGGAGATGCTCCTTCAGGTCGAGGCCGTTTAGGGCTTTAAAGGTCAGCACCAACACTTTGAATTGTGTGCTTTGAATAGCTGCTCATCCTGGCAGATCTTGACATAGGATTGCCCTCTTAAACAAATGGCATAAGCAAATTATGACGTAAGCTTCTGTGCATTGCATACAGTCCACTTTCTCAGATACATGAAGTGTTAACCAGAGTAGGGCGGATGGCCACTTTCCATAATGTAAATACCACTGTCTATATACTGTCCTCCGTTTACAACCTGCACAAATATGTATGATTACTCTTCATGCAACTGAGAACCTGAAATGCAGCCCATGAAAGTTTATGCCATAATAATTTATTCAGCATTCATCCTAAAGTTTACGTGGTGACTGGTCTGCACTGAGCTCCACATGCAGCTGCTGGGTGACCTTGGGCCAGTCACACTTCTCTGAAGCCTCTCAGCCTCACTCACCTCACAGAGTGTTTGTTGTGGGGGAGGAAGGGAAAGGAGAATGTTAGCCGCTTTGAGACTCCTTCGGGTAGTGATAAAGCAGGATATCAAATCCAAACTCTTCTAAAGATTAGTTGTGCAGAGGCAGTGTAGGCAGCCTTTGGCCTGCCTGCCAGCGGTTGCTGAACTACAACTCCCATCATCATTGGCCATGCTTGCTGCGGGGGATGGGAGTTGTAGTCCAGCAAAACATGCAACAGGCCAAAGGCTTCCCACGCCAGAGCTTGAATCCGCTTTAATTGCGCAAACCCAAATTCCCTGGCAAAATAGTGACAGTGGAAGTGCCCTTCGTCTTTGTTTACTTTAGAACATAATGTATTTGTGGTTTTATATTGTGATTTTATGTTGTGAACTGCCCTGAGACCTGCGGACATAAGGTGGTATACAAAGTTAATTTAATAATAATAATAATAGTAATAATAATAATAATAATAATATATTCATGGCGTTTGCAATGCAAATGATTAACAAGGCAATAGGTCAGCTAAAGACACATACCAAAAAAAGGCGCTACAAACTCTTTTTATGCAAGAAAATTGGGACAGTTGCTGTTTCTAATTCTGCCCGGGTTTTGCTCCCTTCCTGGGTTCATCGGTTTGCTACAGCGACCCCAATCTTATTCCGTCTTGCAGCTTTATCATTTACACGTGTTAACTGCCTTCTCCGTAGATCAAGCGGCAGAGCTTGCACTGTATGAAGAAACGCTATTTATTTTTTAAAAAATCACTAAATGAAGGCATGCCCTCATGAGCCACCAGTGAACAGCAAACCCTTGACTGATGGCAGCCGAGAATTTTTCATCGCATAGTAGACCCCCCCCCCCCCCCCGGGGAAAGGGTGGGGCGGGGGGGGGGGGGGGGGGCCCCCCCTTCTTCTTCCACCAACCTGCTTGTGAAAGGGAGCATCTCCCGGGGTGGCCAATTCCGTGTCAAGCGAGTGCGCGCACAGCTTTGGGAGGCTTGCGCAGGCTGCAGCTCCGAGGCGCGCAGGCGATCAAGGCAGCAGGATGAGACGCAGCCACCGCCCCCCACCCTCCCCAGTCTTTTGCCTTCAGCTTCCTGACAAGCCTCCAACCTCAGGGCATTCCCGCAGCCCCGGATCGGCTTTCCTTGCCAGCCGGAGACCTTCCCACCTTGGCCGGGCAATGGCAAGGGAGGCGTCCCGTCTAGGGCAGGCAGGTCTCCCCTGGGCATCGACTCCGGCTGGGGCGCCAGAGCAGCTGATCCGGCCAGCTTCTCAGCTGCATCCGAGTCACCCAGGAAGCGCAACGCCCGGAGGAAACACGCAGAGAGAGCGCGAGAGAGAAAGAGCCGCGTTTCTCTCTCTTCCCCAAGCCATACCCAGAGCCCTCTGGTGGCTGCCGAGGACGGAGCCTCCTCTCCGGACCGGCTTGGAAGATCTGGACAGAGGGATGGATGGAGAGGCTCAGGGGGACCCGTCGCCAGCGGCTCTGTCTCCAGCTGCGGTGCTGGCACTGCTGGCTAGTGATGTAGGAGGCAGAGACCCAGGGTGTAGATTTTGGTGTTCTTGTTGGTTGGGTTTTTTTTAATGTCTCAATATTAATTGCATTTAACTTTTGGCTAAAATGCACCCATTCCTGCGTGCCTGCGTTTTGTGACTCTCATAAATCCCTCCTACCAGTGCCAGATTTATATATAAGCAGAGGGCCTTCTCGGTAGTGGCGCCCTCCCTGTGGAACACCCTCCCACCAGATGTCAAAGAGAACAACTACTACCAGACTTTTAGAAGACATCTGAAGGCAGACCTGTTTAGGGAGGCTTTTAATGTTTGAGGTCATTACAGTATTTGATATTTCTTGGAAGCCGCCCAGAGTGGCTGGGGAAGCCCAGCCAGATGGGCGGGGTATAAATAATAAATTATTATTATTATTAGCTAAACAAGTTATAGCTTAGGGCCCCACTCTCTTTCGGGCCCCCCAAAAAATTAAAGGGAAAAAACAACTGGATGTACATTTCCAAAATATAAGATAAAAAAACAAATAAAATAAAACCTACACACAGCAACAGTGTTTTGTGTTGTGTAGGTTCCTCTTTGTTATGTGCAAATGGCTTTAGATACCTATTAGGTCTATAAATTACCATATAGCATATATTTAACAGTGAAAGCAGTGGAAGACAGAAGTGCCTGGCGTGCTCTGGTCCATGGGGTCACGAAGAGTTGGACACGACTAAACAACTAAACAACATATATTTAACAACAACAACAACAAAAAGCAGAGACAATTTGTTGTTGACAAAGGACAGCTGGACGTATAAAAGGCCCCATTACCTTCAGTAGCTTAGGGCCTTGTTATGTACTGAGTTGAATAGGATCCAAAATGCAGCAGTCTGATTGGTCCTAGAACAACAGGATTCAGAATGCAGCAGTCTGATTGGTCCTAGAACAATGCAGCAGTATGATTGGTCCGCGGGAGCCACCCAATCCAGCTCCAGGTGAAAGTGAATCCACAACCTGATTGGCCTACAGGAGAATCCCGGAATTAGCCAATCACGTGCAGCCCATTGTGTAAATAATGTACATAAAGCAGATATTGTGGGGGAACTTCCATACCTCCTCACAGTGGCGTAGCGTGGGTTGTCAGCACCCGGGGCAAGGCAAGTAATTTGCGCCCCCTAACCTGTGGATTTGCGCCCCCTAACCCGTGGATTTGCGCCCCCTAACCAATGGATTTGCCCTAACTCCAGATGTTGCGCCCGGTGCGGCCCGCCCCCCCTGCACCCCCCACGCTACGCCACTGCCTCCTCACCACTATGAGCTGAATAAAGAGCATGAAATCCACTCTCAACTCCGAGTATATTTCAGGCCTCATCAAACCTAAATCCGGCCCTGGGCCCAGGGTGTAGATTTTGGTGTTGGTGTTGTTGTTTTGTTTGTTTTTAATGTCTCAATATTAATTGCATTTAACTTTTGGCTAAAATTCATCCATTCCTGCGTGCCTGCCTTTTGTGACTCTCATAAATCCCTCCTACACCCTTGTGCAAATTAATTGAAACAAAGCATGTTTTCTATCTTACTCATAATCCTGTGCTCAAAACAAACACGAAAATTCAGTTGATCATTATTGCGTTGGAAGCCTGCAGCCCACAGAAGGAATTAAGCGCTCGCCACAATATATTGAGGTTCTATGAAAGAGAGTTATTCCAGAGCTGGAAAAGAGGTATCCTGACAGTACTGGGATATTGCAGCAGGACCTAGCCCCCTGTCACACATCAAAAGTGGTGAAGAAATTCATGACAGAGCAGCAAATATAGGTACTTGAATAGCCAGGGAATTCCCCAGTCGTAAATCCCGTTGATAATTTGTGGGCTATACGCAAAAGTCGCTTCCGTGCTGTAGACTGTATGACTATGGAGAAGCTCCTTCTGATTCAAGTGTGGTACAGGGATCTGAAAACCCACAGTGTCTGTTCGAAACTAGTAGACTCCATGCCAAACTGTGTTCAAATGCTGCTTAAAAAAAGCAGAGGTCAAATCCGTTACTAATGTATGTATATGTGAGTTTTGTACATGTATATGTGAGTTGTGTACAATAAACTACATTGCTTGTTTCAATTAATTTGCATAAGGGTGTTGTTATGTACTGAAGTTCTCACCCTGGGCCAGCAGGGGGATACTGTAGATAGTTATGCAAATGAAGGATCGAAAGTGACGTTCAGTGATTGGATAGTTTTAGAAAGTTGCTACAGTAACGTTGTACTGGAGCTCTTTATAAGCAGTCTGACTGAGCCCTTCAGCTACGCCCATGGCGACCACCCCTCCAAAGTTGATGGGCATTGCCATTCAAATGGTGAGTGTCCGTGGGCGTAGCCAAGAGGAGGCAGGGGGCAGTTGTGTCCCCCAAAATCAATCAAAATCAATACATATCAATACAAATCTGAGGTTCTGTCACCCCTTAACAAAAATCCTGGCTACACCCATGTGGGCGTGCACCGCATCATGTGGGGTGGGGCTCACCTGCCTCCCCCTTCAATATTTTATTCAAGTTGGCACTCTGATTTCATATCTCTTATGAGAGCCAGTGTGGTGTAGTGGTTAAGAGCAGTGGCCTCATAATCTGGTGAACCGGGTTCGCTTCCCTGCTCCTCCACATGCAGCTGCTGGGTGACCTTGGGCTAGTCACACTTCTCTGAAGTCTCTCGGCCTCACTCACCTCTCAGAGTGTTTGTTGTGGGGGAGGAAGGGAAAGGAGAATGTTAGCCGCTTTGGGACTCCTTCAGGTAGTGATAAAGCAGGACATCAAATCCAAACTCTTATTCTCTTCTTCTTATCTGACCCTGAAAGTACCACCAATGGCAGGACGCTTTGTCTGTTGTGAGTACCTTGTAGTGAATGGAACACAGCTCCCTTTACTGACTTGAATCAACTTGAGTTCCAGCTCAGCACCTTGAAGATGTCCACCAGGTTCATTCCTGCCATTGGCTTGTAGCATTTTGTCATCTGTGTATATGTGGGTTTATGGGAAGCAGAGGTGGGTTGGTGCTTAGAACATCTTGTGCTGGGCACCAGATGATCTTCTGGTCTTCTCCAGCCTCCTCCAAAAGAATATGCCAGGCATGAACTGGATTGTCATAGCTGAATGCTGGCAAGATGTCCCTATACTTCCTTCCTTCCTTCCTTTTTTTTAAAAAAGGGAATTATTCTGTGCTGGCTGAGCAGTTAAAGATCTAGCAGAGGTGTTTTGTTCTTAAGATCCACCTTCAGTGGGTCAAGCTAACCCCATCATTAACTCTGAAGAAACAAAAAGTTTTCCATTGCAAACAGAAGGCCAGTTCAGACCAGTTTAGCCAGCTGGAGGTGACAAATATACCAATCCCTGTGGTCAAAGAAAGGGCAATATTAATATTGTGCAAAAAAATTAAAATGTCTCCAGTGTTTCCTCTTATAACTCTATCAATTAATAAGAAAAAAACTGAATTAGAACATTATCATAGGGGAGAGAGAAAATATTAATAAAAATAAAAAGCAGAGGTTTTGTTGTGCTTATTTTATATTTCAGGTAGCTAGCTGAACTATATATAATGAATTAAAAAATATGCTTAAAAAAACTTTCCCCAAAACACCTGAGATTTTCCTCTTGGGGATGGTAACAATGGAAGTCCTAAAAAAACAGAAGAGTTTCAGGGAAGTTTTAAATGTGTGACATTTTAATGTATTTTTAATCTTTGTTGGAAGCTGCCCAGAGTGGCTGGGGAAACTCAGCCAGATGGGTGGGGTACAAATAAATTATTATTATTATTATTATTATTATTATTATTATTATTATTATTCGCCACTGCCGCAGCTAGAATGGCAGTGTAAAATGTTCGAATATGCTGAACTGGCTGATCTGATGAACAGGATAAGAGAAAACAAAGATAGGTAATATAAGGAGGAATGGATGATGTTTACTGAATATTTTAAGAACCAGTATAGACAAATACATAGCTTTAGCAAGTCTCAAGTAAACCCAGCAGAGTTGAAATTGATAGAGAATTTTATAGACAACAAATTGGATGATTAAAAATATGTGGATTATGTGGAGTAGTAAAAAAGCAAAGGAACCAGGAAAAGGGTGGAAGGGTGCCCGCAGACTGTCTTGCCAGAGGGGTGCACGCTCTGGTTATCTCCTGCTTGGACTACTGCAATGCGCTCTACGTGGGGCTACCTTTGAAGGTGACTCGGAAACTGCAGTTAATCCAGAAACATCCCTTGGCCACCTCACAACAGTTACGTTAGCTGTTAAAAAAACAACAACTGCAGCCACCCATCAAAATTCTCAGATGCCCTGAGAGTCAGGCAGAAAAACTGAAGCCCCTTGAAACTGGAGGACAGATTTTGGTAGCTCACTAGCTTATGTGTTGCTGTGTACAGAAGCAAGAAGCAGGAAGCAGACCCATATGCAGGGGTAGCCAACGTGATACATTCCAGGTGTTGCTGAACTACACCTCCCATCATCCTGGACCATTGGTCATGATAGGATTTGTAGTCCAGAATCTGGAAGGTACCAATCCAGCTACTATTGTGGCTAATAGTAAGCTGTTGCCTGTGAATTTGCTGCATCCAATAATTATCTGTGGTAGTCATCTTTAACAGACAGTGAACCCAGCTTGCCAACACTCTAGACTGATCAACTGGAATTCCTCCAGTGTGATCCAATGGATAAGCCACGTCCTGCATGGGGCAATTGACTTTGCAAGTGCTATTGCAAAGCAGTCTGCAGTTTCTCAGGAATGATCAAGCGTTTCAGAGACTTCCTTTGGGACCACCATGTAGTTTATTTGGATTTTATTTATTTGGTGCATACACACAAGGCTATGAGATTTTCTGGCAGATAATTCATTCGTCTGGTCTTGGTGAAATGTTGTTATAGGAGTGGACAAATCAACCAAGTTTGGGTTTCACTGTCATTTTCCCAATCTTAAATTCAGTTGTCCCCATTCCCTCAATAGTTTGCTTTTGTTTTGTTTCTTGAGTAAACAAAACTGCATATGCATTTTTGTCTTCATATGAATATTTGTCTTCATATGAATTTTTGTCTTCATGTGCATTTTGTTTACAAGCAATTTCCCTTAATAAAATGCATTTTTGGTGTTAGTTCCATGAAAATAAGGGTGCTTTTAAAAATACTTTCTCCTAATTTACATTCTTTTGGTACGCTTTTTTTTTGGGGGGGGAACAGCATTGAGAAATTTTGTAGAAGTGTGCATTTTGAAGGATAGCTAGGCTGGGGTTTTTCCCTGAGTGAGAGGTGAGTTTGCATTAAAATACGGTTTTCTCTCCCATCCCTAATCATACAAGAGGGAAGCTTAAGTGAAGGGGGGGAAGGAGTACACCAGTGTGCGCACGCACATGATGGAGCGTCAGGAAAGCAGCATGACCCACAGGCCCTTCTCTTACTGCTTTGAAGACTGATCACAACGAATCCATATCCTCGGGATAATCTGTACCGCTTTCCCAGAAAGCCCTGTTGCACATCTCCGGTTCCACGCAGCACTCAAATTTGATGGTATAGTCACCGATTTTCTGTTCTGTGCCACAGACGTCGATACCAGGCCTGGTGCAACCTTGGACACGCAACAGCTCTTGCTCTTCTGCAAAAAGGTAATAAAATGCGAGGCTAGTGGTGAGCTACCCTTGCATGTAAATAATAATAATAATAATAATAATAATAATAATAATAATTTTTATTTATACCCTGCCCTCCCCAGCCAAGGCCGGGCTCAGGGCGGCTAACAAGCAATGATAAAATCAAGTCGAATGAATACAACTTAAAAACAAGATTAAAATACAACATTAAAATATTGAAACATTAAGATATTAAAATGCAGCCTCATCACAGGAGGAGAAAGGAAAAAGAAAAAAGAAAGAGGGGGAGGGAGGGAATCAAATTGGCTCCAAGCCAAAGGCCAGGCAGAACAACTTTGTCTTACAGGCCCTGCAGAAAGAAATCAGATCCTGCAGGGCCCTGGTCTCATGAGGCAGAGCGTTCCACCAGGCTGGAGCCAGTGTTGAAAAGGCCCTGGCTCTGGTTGAAGCTAATCTGACTTCCTTAGGGCCTGGGACTACTAGGGTGTTGCTATTTATGGACCTTGAGGCTCTCCGTGGGGCATACCAGGAGAGGCAGTCCCGTAGGTACGAGGGTCCTAGGCCGTGAAGGGCTTTAAAGGTCAAAAGCAGCACCTTAAATCTGACCCTGTACTCCACCGGTAGCCAGTGCAGCTGGAAAAGCACTGGGTGAATATAGATGGCTTATCCGGGCGGTGGTACTAAAATACGGAGTTTAGATTCAGGATTGATGCTTCCAGTCTCCATTCTGGAGATGGAATGGTCTCCTGTGAACTCTCCTTCTTTGGAGGTTTTTAAGCAGAGGTTGGGTGGCCATCTGTCATGGAGACTTCTGCATTGAACTCTACAATTCTATCATTCTACTAAGGGGGACTGGCGAGTAGGGAAGGGGTACGTTGAGGATGGAGCATGGGTGAGAGTTATTAGGGCTCAGGGAGGGGGGGGGCACATTACTCGGGACACTTTCAAACTTGCTCCAGACCACCATAAGGAAATTCTGCCCTTGGTATGTTCATTTTCCACCTCTCCATTTTGATTCTCTGGCGTCATATCTGCACAAACTTATTATCCCAAAATACAGACGTGCTTTTGCACTTGCAAGACTGGATGTTTTGCCATCTGAGCTACTTGAGGGTTGATTCCAAAAGATCCCACCTGAGAAACGTCTTTGCCCCTGTGGAGATGGTAGCACCAAAACAGCGGCACACGTCCTCCTGTCCTGTACTCTCTACAAAGACCTGAGGAACGAGATCATCACCCCACTCATGCTAACCATCCCAGGGCGCTCAACCACTGCCACAATGTCCTTTCTTCTATCAGCTCAAAATGAGCAGATAACAGCAAAGGTTGCTAGGTTCATAGCAGGGGCAATCAGAATAAGAGCCACTAACTGACGGCTGATTCAGGACTTATATCAATGATTCAGTGCTCTTATATCAAATTTCCTCTTCTGCATATACTGTAATGTTTTACTGTTGCTATAACCATTGGCTAATACGAATAAAGCTTTATCTTATCTATCTAACCTGCTCCAGAGCCGGCTCTACCATTTGGCAAAGTGAGACAGTTGCCTCGTGATGGGGCAACAAACGAACAAAATGCCCATTCAGAAGAGAGAATGTGTGGTCACGGGACCATGACTTACCGTGGAAAAAATGGAGCGTTATACAATTCTGTCCTCTGTCTAGGTCGGACGAACATGCCCTTCCTCCAGTTACGCACCCAGATCCAGGGTAGTTCATGAGACAGCTGTAGCATCTGGTGCGCTCTGTCACAGGAAGCAGTGCAGGTGAGATACATTAGAAACACCCTGTCGTTTGGGTTTAATGTGGGGACGCGGGTGGCGCTGTGGTCTAAACCACTGAGCCTCTTGGGCTTGCCGATTGGAAGGTTGGCGGTTCGAATCCCCGCGACGGGGTGAGCTCCTGTTGCTCTTTCCCAGCTCCTGCCAACCTAGCAGTTTGAAAGCACGCCAGTGCGAGTAGATAAATAGGTACCACTGTGGCAGGAAGGTAAACAGCATTTCTTTGAGTGCTCTGGCACTTGTCATGGTGTCCCGTTGCACCAGAAGCGGTTTAGTCCTGCTGGCCACATGACCCAGAAAGCTGTCTGTGGACAAATGCCAGAAAGCGAGATGAGCACCGCAACCCCATAGTCGCCCTTGACTGGACTTAACCATTCAGGGGTCCTTTACCTTTACCTAACATGGAGCCATTTCACACATTGGGCAAATCTGTCAATGTTGGTTTCTCTCCAGCTCTCATTTTTCCAACCTTATGTTCTATTTTCCGCATTTCCACATCTGTTGGCAATCCCACCCCCCATAAAAATACATTATCATTTTGGTGCTAATTTATCCTAATACTGTATGTGTATACATTTTTTGGTAAGCCGCTTCCCCATGTATAATGCACTTTTTTGCATGTTTATTTTCACTATGGAACGTGCTCCTTCTTCTTCTGGGTGAAATACAAGCAGTCCTGACTTAGCGAAGTTTGGCTCTAGGTGGAAAAGCTGAGTTGGAGATCTGGCAGAATCTTTAGAGTGCAGTGTCCCCCCCCCCCCAAAAAAAACCTCATGGGGGAGCAACTTCTGTTGCTGTGCTAATTCTGTGAGCCTCCAACAGTGTTCAACCTGCATAATTGTAAATAAATGCAAATTTTACAAAATGCCAGTCTCCAATGTAACCTTATTCCGAGAGAACCAAACTCTGAGTAAGGACTAGATCCCCTGGAACCAAGTCACACTTGGAGAAGGGAAGTGTGCATGTAACAATATCCTACAGCTAGATCTGTCAAGAAGCCAGTTCCTGTTGAGAAGATGTGATGGCAAAATCGGAGTTGTCTATGTCTAGTGTCCGTTGAGAAATTTGGTTCGGTTTGCACTTAAATATTAAGTGAAAAACAACATATAATATGCATTATAACCGAGAAACTTGATTTGCAAAAATGCCTATATTGGCCAAAATGGCCTTGCCAACAAAGGTCCGTATAGTTAAAGCTATGGTTTTCCCAGTAGTGATGTATGGAAGTGAGAGCTGGACCATAAAGAAGGCTGATCGCCAAAGAATTGATGCTTTTGAATTATGGCGCTGGAGGAGTCTCATGGACTGCAAGAAGATCAAACCTCTCCATTCTGAAGGAAATCAGCCCTGAGTGCTCACTGGAAGGACAGATCCTGAAGCTGAGACTCCAATACTTTGGCCACCTCATGAGAAGAGAAGACTCCCTGGAAAAGACCCTGATGTTGGGAAAGATGGAGGGCACAAGGAGAAGGGGACGACAGAGGACGAGATGGTTGGACAGTGTTTTCGAAGCTACCAGCATGAGTTTGACCAAACTGCATGAGACAGTGGAAGACAGGAGTGCCTGGCGTGCTCTGGTCCAGTGGGTCACGAAGAGTCGGACACGACTAAGCGACTAAACAACAATATTTAAAGAAATGCACACTAAAATGCTGAAGGGATAGCTCAGTTTGTAGAGCATATGATTCCTAATTCCAGGGTTCTGGGTTTGAGGCCCATGTTGGGCAAAAAAATCCTGCATTGCAGAGGGTTGGGCTCGATGACCCACGTGGTGCCTTCTGACACGACCATTCTATTCTGTGAATTTCCATGAGGAAAACCACAAACCGACGTAGAAATGTTTTTGGACGTGGAAATGTCTAGGCGCCCAGAGTGGCTGGGGAAACCCTGCCAGATGAGTAGGGTATAAATAATAAAATTATTATTAGTAGTAGTAAAGGTATAGGGACTCCTGAACGTTAGGTCCAGTCGCAGATGACTCTGGGGTTGCGGCGCTCATCTCGCTTTACCAGCCAAGGGAGCCAGCGTTTGTTTGGATTGGATTTGATATCTCGCTTTATCACTACCCTAAGGAGTCTCAAAGCAGCTAACATTCTCCTTTCCCTTCCTCCCCCACAACAAACACTCTGTGAGGTGAGTGGGGCTGAGAGATTTCAGAGAAGTGTGACTAGCCCAAGGTCACCCAGCAGCTGCATGTGGAGGAGCGGAGACGCGAACCCGGTTCCCCAGATTACAAGTCTACCGCTCTTAACCACTACACCACACTGGCTCTTGTCCGCTTCCGCAGACAGTTTTTCCGGGTCATGTGGCCAGCATGACTAAGCCACTTCTGGCGAACCAGAGCAGCGCACGGAAACGCCGTTTACCTTCCCACCGGAGCGGTACCTATTTATCTACTTGCACTGGCATGCTTTTGAACTGCTAGGTTGGCAGGAGCAGAGACCGAGCAACTGGAGCTCACCCCGTCATGGAGATTCAAACCGCCAACCTTCTGATCAGCAAGCCCTAGGCTCTGTGGTTTAAGCCACAGCGCCACCCGTGTCCCTTATATTATTATTATAGTTCCAAACAGAAGGAGACTGTGAAGAGCTCTCACAGGACCTCTCCAAACTGAGCGAATGGGCACTAAAATGGCAAATGCAATTCAACATAAACGGTTACACCGGAATGAGACTTACTTGCCAGGTTCAGATCTAGGCAAAGCAGCAGACAGGTGGCAAAAAGAAGGGCCCGGACCATGCTGGAGTCTCTTGCTTCTTCTCAGTTGGTGGAAATTTTCATAAAGGCGGAAAAAGAGATGCCTGATAAAGTCTCCCTGCTTGAAGGTGGGCTTTTAGAAAAACACACCCTGTGGGCAGCTGGTGCATTAAGCCAGCAGATAAAGGTATGAGCTCTACTTAGCAGAATCAGAAGGCAAAAGCGATAGGATCAAATACAGTGGTACCTCAGGTTACAGATGCTTCAGGTTACAGACTCCGCTAACCCAGAAATAGTACCTCAGGTTAAGAACTTTGCTTCAGGGTGAGAACAGAAATCGTGCGGCAGTGGCACGGCGGCAGTGGGAGGCCCCATTAGCTAAAGTGGTGCTTTAGGTTAAGAACAGTTTCAGGTTAAGAACAGACCTCCGAAACAAATTAAGTACTTAACCCGAGGTACCACTGTAATCCATTTTGTTATGTGAAGAGAAGGCACTGGGCATTAATAATAACTTTGCTGTAGGTGAATGGAAATGGTTTATTGAATATTTACGGATAAATTATAAACAGAATAAAACATTGGCAGGATTATTGTAACAACCTTGTGGTTTTAGAAGAGTATGTCTTTGAAGAAGATGAATAAATGAGTAAATTAAGTTAATTTGGATATGCAGAAGATATTCAAAACAAATTTAAGGAACTGCAGAAAGAGGGGGATGGAAGTCAAGTTTTGAAATGTCAAAATGAATGTAAAATTAGTGAAATGTATAAAACTATTGAAATGTATAAACTTGAAAAGTATAAATAAAAGAAGCTCTTTCTGTTTCTGGGGTGGGTGGGTTTGAAAATACAAACTTAAAGAAATAATGGATAAATTTGAGGAATCCTGCATGCCTAAACAGAATGAAACTTTGGAAAGAAACAAGTTTTTCCTTTTTTCCATGCATCAGAAAAGCAGGTCAAACTATGGCTTGGTATTTCTCAGGATTAAGAAGGCTGAGCAGGAATTGTGGTTTTGGTAACTTGAAAGAGTCTCTGATAAGATACAGAATTATATGTGTTATTGGAGATAGATGTCCTCAGAGAGCGAGGACTAGCCAGGTGAGGGACATCTTGACCCTGCATGAAAGTCCAGGAACTATTGGAAAGATGCTGTGATCTTGGGTTATTAATTAATAGCTGGAGGCGATTAGCAGCCTCGCTGAGGTGGGTGTAACGAGACCGGCTTAATCTGAACACACTGTGCAGCACTAGATCAAGGAAGCATCTAGTGATTTGCAAGAATGTGGCATGGTTGTAGTTCTTGAACGTACCTAATGTTCTTTTTAAAAGTTTCTGAATCTTCCCAGCTGGGTTCACATTATACAAACTGGGTTCTGTAAGGAGGGCCTTCTTCGTCAAGCCAGGACTCCTCCCAGGCCTACATTTTCTGTTCCTCTACCTTGGTCTCCTACCATCAACTTCATTACACCAACAATGAGAAAAGGTAGCAAAATGTGCCACGGACAGTTTTCTGTCCTTTGCAAGCAGCTTTCTGGTGAGTCTCAACAACAGTGAAAGTGGGAATCCACAGCCCAGGAGACTTTTTCATATTGCTTTGGGGGGCAGGGAGCACAAAACTTTCAGTCTGGCTGTGTACATACCACAGATTATCTTTAATTAACTTTGACTTGTGGTTTGCACCTGTCTTTCTTGAGTGACAATGGAGTGCGCCTCCAGGGGTGATGTCAAATGGCTGTGTTAGCAGCACCAAAGTAGTAGTAGTAGTAGTAATTTATTATTTATACCTCACCCATCTGACTAGGTTTCCCCAGTCACTCTGGGCGGCTCCCAACAGAATATTAAAAATAGAATCAAACATTAAAAACTTCCCTATGCAAAGCTGCCTTCAGATGTCTTCTAAAAGTCAGATAGTTCTTTATGGTGCTGGAGGAGACTCTGGAGGGTCCCACGGTCTGCAAGAAGATCAGACCTAGCCATCCTGAAGGAAATCAGCCCTGAGTGCTCACTGGAAGGACAGATCATGAAGCTGAGGCTCCAATACTTTGGCCACCTCACGAGAAGAGAAGACTCCCTGGAAAAGACCCTGATGCTGGGCACAAGGAGAAGGGGATGACAGAGGACAAGATGGTTGGATAGTGTTCTCGAAGCTACAAACATGAGTTTGACCAAGCTGCGGGAGGCAGTGGAAGACAGGAGTGCCTGGTGTGCTCTGGTCCATGGGGTCACGAAGAGTTGGACATGACTATACGACTAAACAACAACATACAGAGCTGCCTTCAGATGTCTTCTAAACATAGCTGTCAAGTGTCCCTTATTTGAAGGGACAGTCCCTTATTCCAGCGCCATGTCCCGCTGCTGTCCCTTATTGATGGATGTCCCTTAAATGTCCCTTAAATGATGTCCCTTAAATTTCAAAGGAAGCAGCTCCTCTCCCTCCCTCCCTGCCAGCCAGGGAGGAGGGAGGCTCCAACTGTGTTGCTTGGCTGTATTGCTCACCCAATAAGAAGTCTAAGAAAGACTGGGGGGTGGAGCTTGCATGCCTTGTGTGTGGCTAGTTAATGCAAGCTGAGGGGGTTTTTGAATGCTGGACGCCATTTTGTTGCACGTGCTGCTGCAAACTTTGCAGTGCAAAGCCAGGCCGGGGAGCCATATTAAGTTGAGGCTGCATAGGCCTTGTGGTGCATGTGATTCAGATTATATTCAGTTGAACCTCTGGTTACAAAGTTGGTTGGACAGTGTTCTCGAAGCTACCAGCATGAGTTTGACCAGACTGCAGGAGGACAGGAAGACTGGAGTGCCTGGAACAGGTGAGGCTGCAGGTCCCTTATTTTGGCTGCTGGTCCCCTATTTTCAAGGCTGCTGGTCCCTTATTTTCAAATCTGTAAGCTGACAGCTATGCTTCTAAAAGTCAGATAGTTCTTTATTTCCTTGACATCTGGTGGGAGGGCATTCCACAGGGCGGGCGCCACTACAAAGAAGGCCCTCAGCCTGGTTCCCTGTAACCTTACTTCTCGCAGTGAGGGAACTGCCAGAAGGCCCTCGGCGCTGGACCTCAGTGTCTGGGCTGAATGATGAGGGTGGATATGCTCCTTCAGGTATACTGGGTTGAGGCTGTTTAGGGCTTTAAAGTGACCTCCCTGGGGCACAAGCCTGGGCAGGGTGTATGGAGGTCCTGGGTTGCCCAGACAACAAGACCGGCCTCTCTTGGCCTCTCTGATATGGACCAAAGAAAAGCAGAACAATGCATTTGGCACCAGCAGGAGTTGCCAGAAGGAGGTGTACAGTGGAACCTTGCGTTATGGATGGGATCCGTTCCGGAGGCCCGTCCGTACCATGGAACTGACGCAAGCTGAAGTGCTGTGTCTGCGCACGCACGTGGCACGGTTTAGTGTGTCTGCACATGCACGAGTGGCAAACCCCGGAAGTAACCCATTATGGTACTTCTGGGTTGCCGTGGGACGCAACATGAAAACACGTAACCTGAAGTGGACGCAACATGAGGTAGAAGAAGAGGAGGAGGAGTTTGGATTTGATATCCCGCTTTATCACTACCCGAAGCAGTCTCAAAGCGGCTAACATTCTACTTTCCCTTCCTCCCCCACAACAAACACTCTGTGAGGTGAGTGGGGCCGAGAGACTTCAGAGAAGTGTGACTAGCCCAAGGTCACCCAGCAGCTGCATGTGGAGGAGTGGAGACGCGAACCCGGTTCCCCAGATTATGAGTCTACTGCTCTTAACCACTCCACCACACTGGCAAGGTGCCTTGAGTGCCATAATGTACGAAAGTGGCATGCAAGTGAAACAATAGTCAGGTTATGCACTCTGCTCTTTGTCTGTTGAGCAGGAGCAGATCATCCCTGACTGAGAAGGACAACATGGCCCAGGCTTTCCTTTTCGCCGCTTCGATTCTGCTCTGCCTGGAACTGGTTGGTAAGTTCTCCAGTTGCAATTATGATCTGTAAATGTGCTGCTTCTTATATTATTGCCTTTTCTATGGGCCCCTTTTCCAGGCTGTCCAGCTTCATATACCTGGAAATTTTTAATATTGAATAAAGTGGTCTACAAGATTTTTTTAAAAATGCATCTTAAAGAATAACAAAACAATTTAAGAAAGCGGAGTTCTAGAGGTGGGTCGTCATCACAACTAGGAACATAGGATGCTAATGTGTTCAGACCCTGGGTCCTTCTAGCTCAGTATTCTCTACACTGATGTGGGTAGCACTGTGGTCTAAACTACTGAGCCCCTTGGGCTTGCTGATCAGAAGGTTGGTGGTTCGAATCCCCACAACAGGGTGAGCTCCTGTTGCTCTTTCGCAGCTCCTGCCAACCTAGCAGTTTGAAAGCACGCCAGTGCAAGTAGATTAACAACAACAACAACAACAACATTTGTACCCCGCTCATTTGGCTGGGTTTCCCCAGCCACTCTGGGCGGCTTCCACAAAGACCAAAAATACACTAAGATTTCACAAATTAAAAACTTCTCTTAACAGGGCTGCCTTAAGATGTCTTCTGAATGTCAGGTAGTTGTTTATCTCTTTGACATCTGATGGGAGGGCGTTCCATAGGGCGGGCGCCACTACCGAGAAGGCCCTCTGCCTGGTTCCCTGTAGCTTTGCTTCTCGCAACTAGGGAACCGCCAGAAGGCCCTCAGAGCTGGACCTCAGCGTCCGGGCATAACGATGGGGGTGGAGACGCTCCTTCAGGTATACTGGGCCTTCAAGTATAAACAGGTATCGCTCTGGCGGGAAGGTAAACGGAGTTTCCATGTGCTCTGGTTTCTGTCACGGTGTCCCGTTGCACCAGAAGCGGTTTAGTCCTGATGGCCACATGACCCAGAAAGCTGTCTGTGGACAAACGCCGGCTCCCTCGGCCTGAAAGCGAGATGAGCGCCGCAACCCCATAGTCGCCTTTGACTGGACTTAACCATTCAGGGGCCCTTTACCTTTACCTTATCTGACTGGCAGCAGCTCTCCAGGGGTTCTGGCAGGGATATCTCCCAGCTATGAGATCTGTGGGGCAGCATCTTCCATTAAATCTTTGCTTACAAGGAGTTGCTAGCAGGTCTCGTTCTGTTCCCTATTCTAGGGAGCCTCTACTGCAAAGCGTGTCTCTATGAACTAGACGGCATGTGTCTCGCTGGTAGGAGAATGTGCATAGGCCGAAAACGATGTGTGGCTATTACTGTCAGCCTGGGTGAGAGTTTTGCTGTCCCAGTTTTCCTCGATGTGGAACTACACCAACCCAGGTTCTGGGGGGTGGCCTGAGCTACAGATCTTTTGCAATAGGTAGAAGATCTTCCCCTCCTGTGGTTTCCTGCAACTATTTAATTGTGCTTCTTAAAACTGATATACTGTTTGATTGCATTTTTTTCCTTAAGAAACCTTTAAAAAACAAAATTAAGATTTTGAAATTTACAAGCAATTGTCAAACAACCAAAACAAAAAGAGAATTCCATAAATTCCCATGGACTCCCCTTTGTGGCTCTTTATGTTAATTTTTTCTTCCTGCATCTTCTCTATTAATCCAGTTCTATTGAAATTGCATTGCAACCATTCTCCAACATTAAACTACAAGTGTCATTCCAGTCCTGCTAAAAAAAATTAATTGTTTACAATGATTTTTATGGTAAAGGATATCTTTCCCCCATTCCATATTGACATTTTGGTCTTCCTGGTTTCTAATTCTTCCGGTCAATTTTTAAAAGAAATTCAAAGCGGTTTACGAAAAGAATAAAACAATGAAACAATCAGTTAAATCAACACTTTAAAACTTTCCAGAAATGGATTGAAATCAACAATAGCTGAAAAACAAGATTTAAACGCATGTGAACATTCTGCATGCCTGGATAGGTTTGGCTAAACAAATTGCAGGAGTTGGGCTACATGACCCTTTGTGGTGTCTTCCAACTCAACATTTCTATGATTCTGTGTTTTCAGTGAAAGCACCTGCTTGATGTCAATAGGCAGGGAGTTCCAAAGGCCCTGCCCTGATAAAAAATTGTTTCCTTACAAACGCAGAATGAGTATTTTTAGTGGTAGCTAGAAGCCATGTAGAGCTAACAGAGTCAGGACGCCATGTTGGAAGTGGGAAACCGTAACTGACTTAAATTTTCTAACCTCCCTGCATGGTGCCACTCACTGGCCAAGGGCTTATACAGCTAATAATAATAATAATAATAATTTATTATTTATACCCCGCCCATCTGGCTGGGCCTCCCCAGCCACTCTGGGCGGCTTCCAAAAAATTATTAAAATACTATAATACATCAAACATTAAAAGCTTCCCTAAACAGGGCTGCCTTCAGATGTCTTCTAAAAGTCTGGTAGTTGTTGTTCTCTTTGACATCTGGTGGGAGGGCGTTCCACAGGGAGGGCGCCACTCCTGAGAAGGCACTCTGCCTGTTTCCCTGTAACTTGGCTTCTCGCAGCGAGGGAACCACCAGAAGGCCCTCGGTGCTGGACCTCAGTGTCCGGGTAGAACGATGGGGGTGGAGCCGCTCCTTCAGATATACTAACACCACAATACAGTGGTACCTCGGGTTACAGACACTTCAGGTTACAGACGCTTCAGGTTACAGACTCCGCTAACCCAGAAATAGTACCTCAGGTTAAGAGCTTTGCTTCAGGATGAGAACAGAAATCTCGCGGCGGCAGCAGGAGGCCCCATTAGGTAAAGTGGTACCTCAGGTTAAGAACAGTTTCAGGTTAAGAACGGACCTCCAGAACGAATTAAGTTCTTAACCTGAGACACCACTGTATGCAGAAGCTGATGGGCAACAGATGCTGTTGCAACACAGCTCCTGTCATTCCTGACCGCTGTCCATGGTGCTGGCTGGGACATATGGGAGTTGTAGTCCAACGATAACTGGAGGGTACCACAGGAGCTACCCCTGATCTATATGCCCAAGGCCTGAGAAATGATGTTGGAATGGAAAGCACGTGGACATAATTTCTCGTATCATTCTATGATTCTATGCTTCTCCTTTTAGATGGATTTCAGCAGTTCCATACCTACGGGTCCTTCATGCCTCAATCCTATTTCTGTGGGATGACCAAGATCCGCCTCAATGGCCAACAAACAACGGTGAACTGCTGCTGGAGGGGGAACTTCTGCAACGCACGGCTGCTCTATTGATGGTGTGATTTGCCACAAATGAGCAGAAGCATATGCATCTCTTCACTTGGGTCCTACCCAAGTCACGCCATACATTTAAAGCACTATTACATCCCTTTAGCAGCACGCCTCCCCGCTAAGAATCCTGGGAACCACAGTTTTGTTAAGAGCGCTGACGATTGTAACTCTGTGTGGGACCTCCTAACACTCTTAACTAAGTTCTCCAGAACAATCTGAGGATGGGCAGCCATGGCTCTGAAAAGTGTTACCAGGACCTATATATGCATGGTGTGGTGTGACCATCGTAAAATCTGAAAAATTCACTTCTTCCTCCCTATTAAGGTCTTTGTGTCTTCTACATGCTTAGACCATCTAATCACTGGTTGTTTTTTTTTTTAAAAAGAAGGCAGACCACTTTCTGGAAAATCACACTTGATGAAATTAAATATTTTTAAAAAGCAGTATGCCAGTCTCTCACTATTATTCATTTTGGCAGTCCTATCCAGATTTATAAATGCTTAGGAATAGAAACAGGGACGCGGGTGGCGCTGTGGGTAAAAGCCTCAGCGCCTAGGGCTTGCCGATCGAAAGGTCGGCGGTTCGAATCCCCGCGGCGGGGTGCGCTCCCGTTGCTCGGTCCCAGCGCCTGCCAACCTAGCAGTTCGAAAGCACCCCCGGGTGCAAGTAGATAAATAGGGACCGCTTTCTAGCGGGAAGGTAAACGGCGTTTCCGTGTGCTGTGCTGGCTCGCCAGATGCAGCTTTGTCACGCTGGCCACGTGACCCGGAAGTGTCTGCGGACAGCGCTGGCCCCCGGCCTATAGAGTGAGATGGGCGCACAACCCTAGAGTCTGTCAAGACTGGCCCGTACGGGCAGGGGTACCTTTACCTTTTAGGAATAGAAACAGGAAGTTGTTGTCTGTGCCATGGCCTGCACCCATCCTTTGCTCTTGTCCCCACTTACATCCCAAAATTTAGACCACCCTGAGCCACAAAGCACAGAGTAGGATCACTCCAGGGAGGGCTACTGAGGAGACAAACTATAGGCCAAAGTGAAGAAAGGCCTGAGGTTTATTTATTATTACTATTAGATTTTTATATATTAGATTTCTAGACTGGCCTTCACTCAAGGATTACAGGGCAGTTTATAAACACAAAAATACGCAACGTAGTAACAAACATAAACAATGCCCCCCCCCCAGTTTAAAAGACCATTGATTGTTTAATTAGCCAAAGGCTACGGGGAGGAGGAATGTTTCACAAAAGCACCAGGCATAGGCGCCAGGTTGCCCCAAGATTGTCTTCTTCTTTGGCGATCACTCGTACCCGAGTAAGATTGTCTTCCATAAACACGGTTTTAACAGTGGGTCCGTAAGGGACTGTGGAGGCCAATTCTGGATCCACACATCCTTCTACAGTGGGGACATTGGTTTCCCGGCGGGAGTTGATCACGGCGTGGATTTGCAAGGCATGCCTTCCTCTTAGGACGTTTCTCCCTTGCGTTCTGAGTTCGAGTGTCTTCAAATCCCATGACACCTTTGGTAAAGGCTGCTCTCCAACTGGAGCACTCGCAGGCCAGTGTTTCCCAATTTTTGGTGTTTATACTACCTTTTTTTTAGATTGAGACCGTCTTTAAACCTCTTTTGTTGACCACCAGCATTACGCTTTCCATTTTTAAGTTTGGAAAGGGGCACGCATGAAATGTCATGTGTGTCTCCCAACAGTTCCGCTAGGCTGGTTAGGTCCCCACAGCTTTTTTTTTTACTAGCTTCAGCTTGTAAAGCAGCTAGTGATATTTTTGGACAGGAATAGCCTGACCATGCAATGGTAACCTCCAGGTTGGATTACTGCATTGCACTGAAGAAGAAGAGTTTGGATTTGATATCCCTCTTTATCA
Source organism: Podarcis siculus (assembly GCA_034642415.1). Lineage (NCBI taxonomy): Eukaryota > Metazoa > Chordata > Lepidosauria > Squamata > Lacertidae > Podarcis > Podarcis siculus. Next base: position 27,146,721 of record JAXCMG010000002.1, read on the forward strand.
CTACCCGAAGGAGTCTCAAAGCAGCTAACATTCTCCTTTCCTTTCCTCCCCCACAACAAACACTCTGTGAGGTGAGTGGGGCTGAGAGACTTCAGAGAAGTGTGACTAGCCCAAGGTCACCCAGCAGCTGCATGTGGAGGAGCGGAGGCGCGAACCCGGTTCACCAGATTACGAGTCTACCACTCTTAACCACTACACCACGCTGGCTCTCAATGTGTGGTGCTGCCCCTAAAGTTGGCCCGGGAGCTGCAGCTACTGCAAAATGTGGCACCTTCACTGCTACCTGGAGCAAGGTAAAGGCCCTGGTGTTAGGTTGCTGCTGAAAGAACTGCAGTTCTGACATCTTTCTCCCGGCCGATAAAATAAAAATGCCCAAGAAGTGACACACGCACACGTGCACACACATATATCATTGTCAAATAAAACAAAGAGATTTTATTAATAATCTTACAAGCCACAAGACATAGATCTTGCCCTAAGCTGTGGGTTGCCAGCCCACTCATGCTCAAGGGTCGGACGCACCCAAGTCAGAGCTTCCTCAGCCGCATAGACACAAGTCAATCACGCAACTCCAGGCACTACCATTGGAAGGTAGAGGCAAGCTGAGCCCCATAGGGCATCACTGGGATGGATGGGTTAAAGCCAATAACTAACCTGAGGCTGAACTGGGAATTGAATGTCTTAGAACAGGGTGGGTGGGGGAACCTGTGGCCCTCCAGATGTTGCCTTAGTCCAGGCATGTCCAAAGTCAGTTTTGGGGGTCTAATCTGGCCCGCTGGTCGGTTTAATCTGGCCTCTGTGGCAGTTTATTTCCTGGGGTAAAATCCTAAAAAACCTCACAACCTCAACCCTAAGGAAAGGTCAACAACTTTGGTCGGCCCTCACGGCCCTTCACTTCATCAAATCTGGCCCTCTTTGAAAAAAGTTTGGACACCACTGCTCTAATTCTAATCCCCTCCAGCCAGCATGGTCCAGAGTCCGGGGTTGTGGCAGCTGTGATCCATCAACAACATCTGGAGGGCCTTGTTGTAGAGGAATTTTCCCTGCCATGTTCAGAGGCTGTTGGAATCTTTATTCAACATACATATTTTGCACTCAAGGGTATTCTAATCACAAACATAAAAAGGTAAAGGACCCCTGGACAGTAAAGTCCAGTCAAAGGCGACTATGGGGCTGCAGCGCTCATCTTCCTCTCAGGCCAAGGGAGCCGGAGTTTGTCCACAAACAGCTTTCCGGGTCATGTGGCCAGCATGACTAAACCGCTTCTGGCTCAACAGGACACCGTGACGGAAGCCAGAACACATGGAAACACGGTTTACCTTCCCACCGCAGTGGTACCTATTTATCTACTCGCACTGGTGTGCTTCTGAACTGTCTGGACAAATGCCGGCTCCCTCGGCCTCAAAGCGAGATGAGCGCCTCAACACCACAGTCGCCTTTGACTGGACTTAACTGTCCAGGGGTCCTTTACCTTACCTTCACCAATCACAAACATACATACCTTCTGTAATAACTTTTAATATTCTAACTCTGGTGGAATCTCTCAGGACGACGAGTGACGGTGGTGAGAAAGTTGCATATTCATCTGCTCCCAATTACCTTTCTTATTTGTTCTTGTCACCTATCGAAAGCTGCTTCTTTCCCCAGCTTTAAGCAGCAGCAGCAACACCATTCCTCCATGAAAACTACCCGAATAAAGGCTGTTTCCTAAGGCAGGAGCAGCCAAGCTGAGATCATATAATGACGGATGGCCACCCAACCTCTGCTTAAAAACCTCCAAGCAGTGTGATGATGTCACACTACAGTGCAGCCAGATTGGTCTGCGTTCCAAACAGGTAAACGTAGCAGCTGCATTTTGCTGACTTCCCCCAAAACATTGCCCCAAAAAGTGGTTTTTTGGTGTTGCTCCCTCCTCCTCACATTTGGCTAAGCCGTGCAACATGGGTGAACTTCAGGATTGAAAGGTTTGCAGAGGTGCCTTTTCCTCAATTCAAGTGAACTACTGGAAAACGTTCATCTTCCATTGCAGGCCATTGCCCTCGACTCATCTGTGCACTGTGGGCACTACTTTTACCCGTGACAAATGCCGCCAGGCATTCCTCTTCACAGCCCACAGGCAAGGGTCACAATACATGCCGTTCAAATCATGAAAGACTTTGGGATGGCAGATTGAGTTAAAGCCAAATGGATGCCGCCGACTACAAATCATACAACCGGCCCTTTGGATAGAATTTGGGCCTTAAGACCAGCTTGTCCATGGGCGCTCACTACCAGGTAGCTCTGCTTCCTGGGTCCGAGACAGAAACTCGGCTCCAGCACCCCTCAGTCCAGATCTGCCAGCTGGCTGCAAGGGCGGTGCAGCCCATAGTAGGGCCGGGCAATATATTGATATGTCATCCAGAACTGGTTTCAAGTGCATACCATGATATTGCTTTCATAGTTTTTGACCTGGCAATATATTGTGAATCGCGATGTGCATTTGTGTGCTATGCAAAAAAATCACAATGTGGGGAAAACTGTGAAGCCAGCCAAGGCCTCTACATAGCTCCATCCTCATTTCAGACGTTGTGATGTATCAGTATACCGTGATGTTTAGCTGGCGACATACTGTGATGCTGAAAACCGGGTATTGCCCAGCCCTGGTCCACAGAGATCTCTTAACACTCTACCCAGGGAGTGCTGGGGTGTTCAAGAGGAAAGGATCCATACCTGGCCTGCTCTATTCTCACATGTACATTACAGCACTCTACCAAGACTACAGGAGGCTGCTTCTGCATACACTGAATAAGGTGCAGAAGGAACAGCGAAGGGAAAAAGAGATGGTTTCTCCAATCTACACACGCGCAATGATGAATCCATTCAGAGAGGTCACTTCCCTCCACTGCCCATGTAGCACACGCCTGCCACGCTCTCATTCACACACATTGCTGACCAGCTCTGCCCACAGCTGATGCAAACAGTGTGGCTTGGTTTTTCTCCACCTCGCCCCCTACGTTTCAGCATCACCGTCTCAGATTTAAGCCCCGTTTGAGGTTTGGGAAAGCAGAAGGAATCCATTTCTTCACTGGCCTCCACAAAAGCCGAACTGCTCCAAAACGGGCTCTTTGCTTTTGTGGGAATATTCCCTTCATTAGCGTCACATCCCTTCAAGAAAATGTGAAGCCAAAAAGATAAATACCAATATTTCTGTAGGGTTCCCCCGGTCCCCGCCCCCTTCAGTGGTGTTTTTTGAAAGCCTTTCCACGTTTCCTTCTGCCATTCCCGGCTGGGGATGACGCAACTTGGTTTCCTGTTCCCTTGCGTCCTTCTCCACTGAGAAACTGCCTTAAATAACTCCCTCAACACATTTGATAAGATATTTAGATTAATATTTTAGTTGGGGGGTGGGTGGGAAACAGATATTTGATATTATCTACTTTCCTTTATGCTCTAATAAATTTCCCCCCCAAAATTCATTCAATTAAAAACCACCTTTGAGGGCTAATCCTAGAACGAGGTTGCGGGGGGGCAGAGGGAGAAGAATCGGCCATCTTGTCACTCCCAGTCCGTGGGAGGCCGAATGATGAGGGGAGCAGCATTCTTGCGTCCGGCACGGATTCCTGGGTAGAAAAAAGGCCACAGCTTCTCCGTGAAGGTGTCGGTGAAAGTGTAGATGTGGGAGCGGTCCGTCACATTGTAGAAGGATAGCCTGCCGGCCTCGTAGTCCAGGAAGACGCCCACTCGCTTGGGTTTGGTGGCGACACTGAGGGGCGTGAAGGGGGTGGTGGTGGCCGCGTACTTGTCCCCGTTGAAGAGCCTCACCCGCCAGTAGCCAGTCTCCGGCAGGGAGGTCGTCTCCCCTTTGCGGCTCACGGATTCGTTACAGACCCCTAGGGCCCAGTGGGTCTTTTCGCCCACTTCCACTTCCCAGTAGTGGCGGCCCGAAGTGAAGCCCTCCGTCGCCAGGACACAAGGGTAGGTGGTGAAGCGCCGCGGGCTGTCGGGCAGGTCTCGAAGGCGCTGCTCCACAAACTTGACGCTCTTCCGGTCCTCCGAGAGCACTAAGTTGGGGTGGGCCGTCTCGGGGTCGAGGGTCAAATCTCCTGCAGGAAAAGGGAGATATGTTCGTTCAGGCTCGGCTGCGACGGTGGCCAGGCCTCAATGGCTCAGGATGCTTTTTTTTTTTATAAATAATTTTCATTTGATTTTACAAATATAGAATTATAACAATACAACACAAAATAGAAGTCCATATTTAGAGATTTCTCTGAATCCGTTCAACTTCCAAAATGTTCGGAAACCAAGGCGTGGATTCCGATTGGCTGCAGGAAGCTCCTACAAGAAGCTCCTGCAGCCAATCAGTAGCCATGGAAGTCGTGTCAGACTTTCGGGTTCCAAAGAACGTTCGCAAACTGGAACACAAACTTCTGGGTATGTGGCGTTTGGGAGCCAAAATATTTGACTCGCAAGGTGTTTGGGAGTCGACGGTATCATTCCTGTTACTGCTGACCGCTGGCTGTGCTGGATGGGGTGTGTGTGTCCCAAAACATCTGGAGCGCATCAGATTGGGGAAGGCTAATACTGTTCCACTTCCATTATCAACAATTCTAGCACACCTCTCCTGGACTCGGTTCATTACAGAGTTGTGTTGTGTGTGCACTGATCAGAACTAAGCTCAATTGCTTGGATGGTGCTAATCCGCAGAATCTATTCCAAACTCAAAGAGTTTGTTGGCACTGTGGACGAACCCCCTGATCCATGAGCAAGGGAGAAGAGGCCCAATTCTCCCAGCCCCCACACCAACCAAAAAGAAAAATGCCTGGATATGGCACCACACCAGCTTACCTGTGAGCCTCTTGATGATTTTGCGCAGGACGAAGTACTGCCTGGGGAAGTTGCAGAAGTTCTTTTCCAGCTCGATGGAGACCAGGTTCAGCTTCTGGGCCTGCACCTCTTCACATCTGCAAGAAAAAGAGCAGAGCAGGTTGGGTGAGGGCAAGTACAGGGTTGGGGAACCTGTGGCCCCTTCAGATGTTGCCGGGCTCCCAACCCCTAGCAGCCCCAACCAGGATGGACAAGGGTCAGGGACGATGCAAGCTGTGGGCCCCAGGAACATCTGGTGGGCCCCAGGTTAACTGTCCCTGAAGTTGTCCATTGCTTCCATGTTTCCCCCAATCATCTTTCATTTCATGGCCATTGTGAGGCCAGACTTCAAATACTTGTAAGGTCTGGTCAGTGCCTGGATGAGTGACCCCATGAGAACCTACAGGTCTGCAGCCTTGGCTTCTGGGATGGAAGGAAGATGGGCTATCAGTGTACAAACATAAATAAGCAAATAAAAATTCTTGAGATTCACAAGTACTTTTAATTCTGCTGATTCTCTTATGCTGCTTTTTACATTTTGTTTGTGCCTTTTTGTTTAGTATGCATTATGTATATGCTTTTTCATTTTTGGAAACTATCCTGGAAATATGATTGAAAGGCAGTTATAAAAAATTCTTACAATAACTATATATAAGTCTCCAGACCTGGGGTGGGGGGATGAATTGTCTCCCAGGCTATAATTGAGCAACTTTTTATTTTCATAGAGATTTTATTTAGTTTTCACTAGGTTTCCCCAAACTTGGGTTTCTGGCTGTTTGTGGACTGCAACTCCCATCATTGCTAGGTAGCAGGACCAGTGGTCAGGGATGATGGGAACTGTAGTTCAGAAACAGCTGGAGACCCAATTTTGGGAAACCCTGCTGGCAGTGTTTGAAACTCCCATTGTTCTAGGCGCATTTCCACTAGCCTTGGCCTCGATCAAAGGCCAATCTGTTCTTGGAAGGACTCCCACTAGAAAGGAAGTAGCACTTTTAGATCCAAAACCTTGCCTTTGTCCTTACAAGTATTTGCTTCAGCAAACCAGGGGCCTTTCATACCTTCAACCACACCTGATGCCAAAAGAACAATAAGGTAGGTTGCAAGGCAAACCTCTCTGGGGAGAGCTTTCCGCGGTTGTGAATGTGGATGGCACCACCATAGAGAAGGCCCTGTTTTTGGTAGCTGCCCACCTCCTTTCAGACAGTAAAGGCATCCATTGGAAGCGCTCCTTCAAGAGGTAAGGAGACCAGCAGTCTTTAAAAGAGCATTTTATGTGTCAAACCAGGACTAATACTTGTCCAGCAGCTGTTTATGACAAGGACCACCTCAGAGGACCCCATGTTAAGAGGCAGTGAGGCTGTTGTGATGACCAAAGGAATTTGCTCCTTACCTTTCGAGGGTGTGCTTCACATCCTGCATGAGAAGGACAAGAAATAAAAATGGTTAAGAGTCGTGTCGTCATTAAGGAGCCCAACCGCTAAGTAAAATCTATCTATGCAGACTGGTGAAATGAGGGAGATCCCACCTTTGATTAAAGCAACACATATTATTCTGCTGTTTTAGCTTAAAAAAGCACAGGCATGTTTTAAAAAAACCCAAACGCACCAAAAAGATTCAAGGTGGTGGACCTTTTGTTCAAACCACACCAACTTCCAGCCTGCCACTGTAATGTCCTGAAATATCAGCTATATGCATCTATCCAAGGATCTGCCTTCACAAAGCAAACCAATTCTGATGACCTTACACTGGATTTCATGCTTGCGTGTCGACTACAGAAAGCTAGAGCCCTACGCATCTTGCCCTGCTGCCCACAAGAGGCATACAGATTCACATCCAAAGGGTCTATAGAAATTGGGGTTCACAGACCCTTATGGAAATGTTAGATAGGAGGTGGAGGAAGTGGGGAACAGAAATGGGATGGCACAAGACCAGAATTCATCGACCCTTTGTTCTACTCTCATCCCTCTGAGTTGCACGATCAGTGATGGAACCAAAACCCCACATGAAGGCCCATGAGCCCCATTTCACGGTGGTCCCAAGCAAAGAGCACTGTATTTCCAGGAAACTGGTTGAGGCAAATGATCTCTGGAGGTTCTTTGAACCCATCACATGCAATCACTGCTTCCTAAGAAAGTCCTGTTTAGAGCTTTATTTGCTCCATCAGGCTGCAGTTGAAGAAAAAAGGGGAAGCAGATTCTCTCTTTCAAAAGATAGTTCAAGTCTTTTTTAATCTACTGTTGATTTACCACCTGCCTTCAGCTTTACTGGTGGTTTACTACTTCTTAAAGCACTAGAAAAAAGTAAGGGAAGGAGGCAGACTCAAGGGCTGCTGAAGAATGGGATGTTCCAAGCAGCATTTGTTCAGATGCAGGAGACAGGTAGACTCTGATGCACACCCCACCTTGAGCATCTCCATGCCTGACTGCAGACACTTCTCCTCGATTTCCGTGATGAGGCTGTTGAGGGAGACCCGCTGCTCAGACAGCTCAGCCACATTGTCCTTTAGTTTCTGCAAGATCTCCTTCTCCTCGTCCTCCAGGTGTTGCATCAGCACTTCTTGCTCCTCCTCCAGGAACAAATGCATCTCCTCGAACTCTCGGATGATGAGTTGGCGGCGGTCCTCAACCTTCCGCTGCAGGGAGATGGGAGACAGGGTTCAGGTAGGGCTCAATGAGGTCAACCCAATGAGGTTGATGCTCAGGATTGGCAGAAAGAGGGAACTTCCTCACACAGCACAAAACCATGGTGTGACACCCAAATTCAAGTACTTGCTCAGTTGTGACTCTCACTGGGTGAGCTTGGGACAGTTTCCCTCTCAGCCCAACTTACTGTACAGAAACAACAAAAAGAGCCTTGTGACACCTTGAGCACTAATTTAGTGGATCAAAGTCCATTTCATCAGATGAATGATGATAATGTGTTGAGGCGCATTCTGTCTATGAAAGCTTACATCATAATAAATGTGTCAACCTTTAGACTGTCACAAGAATCTTTGTGGTTTGTGCTCCAACAGACTAACGCTGGCGCTCCTCTTGAAATTGGAAGGTTACCAATTTTTTTGTGAAGATAGAGGAGAGTTATCCCACTGTGTACCACCTCAAGTTGGAGGAAAAGTTGGCTATGAAGTGTGGCAATCTAATATTTTTTGGAATACAGTAGACTCTCCAGATATGAATTTAATTCGTTCCGGGGGTCTGTACTTACCCCGAAAAGTTTGTAACAGGAGGTGTCGCTTCTGCGCATGCACACAGCACAATAGAGATATAAACAATATACACAATAGAAGTATATAGAAGTATACACTTCTGGGTTTGCCACGTTCTCAACCCCAAAGTTACATGCCCAGAGCGGTATGTAACCGGAGGGTCCACTGTAATGTGATTCTCTACTATGGGCAGTACTATAGCATCTCAATGCAACATTAAAAAAACCTAGATGAATTCATTTAGGCAAGTCTGTCAGTCATTTTAGCCAAACTGAACCTCCTCGTTCAGAGGCAGTTATCAAATGAGAGGGACAAAACCCAGCAGGGGAAGGCCCGTCAAACGTTCCTGCGCCGTTTCTGGGTTCCCAAAGGTACTAATGCTGAAAGAGTGCATTGCTTACTGCTGCCACTGTAAAGCTGGCATAAATTTGTTGTATTTTTTTAATTGTTTCAATATGCTTTGGTTTATTTGTACAATTGTCTGCTATCCCAGGCTTTGCAAAGAGAATAAGAGAGCATAAACATTACATACACAAATGTGGCTACACAGCATACTGGGCTACACAGTTTCACCTGTATCACTAAGACAAATCCTTGTGTTTTCCCACCCACAGATGTGGCTTCTTAGCTGTTACTAATAATAATGCACTTTTTAAGTTGTTTGAAGGGTGCTTTGTGGGTTGTTGCTGTTGTTTTTGTTTTGCAAAACATTTTTTATCATCATCATCAAAAGCAATTTCCAGAGGAGCTAAAACTAAAAGAAATTAAAAGCAACGGAGCATAAAGAACTGTCAGGACTAAACGGAAGAAAAAAAAAAAGAGCACATTATCCCAAAGTATGCAATTCTGGTACATTACAATTTTCCGGTGTGCTACTGTGTTCCTTTTTATAATTGGTTTGTTTTGACATAAAAGTTAACAGAATGTATTTTCTTAAACCATTCTGATTCTGCCATGGTGAGGGTGGAAGGGTATTTCCTGCCCACCGACCAGCAACAAAAAGTAGCACAGAACTTTGAGATAGTTAACTATATATTCCAAATGTCTGTGCTCAGCATTTATTTTTTGAGGGAATCTTGGTGCAGGTGTATCACAGCAAATGAAAATATCACAGACAGTCGTACCTTGGAAGTCAAATGGAATCCGTTCCGGAAGTCCGTTCAACTTCCAAAACGTTCGGAAACCCAAAGCGCGGCTTCTGATTGGCTGCAGGAAGCTCCTGCAGCCAACTGCAAGTCGCGGAAGCCCTATCGGACGTTCAGCTTCCAAAATAGTTTGCAAACCAGAACAGTCACTTGGTGTTCGGGAGCCAAAACGTTCGAGAACTAAGCTGTTCGAAAACCAAGGTATGACTGTACCAGCTTTTATTTTATACAGCGAGTGGTTTTATCTAAGTTTTCTTTCTTTTTTCGATAGCAGTTACAAGCTTGGTGGAGCATGGAAATTCTGTCATATTCTTGTGGAGAAGGTGGTAGATGTGGGTTGAATGAGGTAACTGTTAGTTAGGTAGATTTGTAGCTGGTTGACAGACATAACCCAAAGAGTACTCATTAATGGTTCCTTGTCATCTTGGGAAAAAAATTGCAAGTAGGGTGCTGAAGGGTTCTGTTCTGGGCTCTTTATGTTGAGGGGATGCTCATCAAATCTGCAGGTGACACCACACTGGAAGGGGTAGCCCATGCCCCAGAAGACAGAAACAGTATTCAAGATGACTTCCAACAGATTGGAGAACTGGGCCAAAACTAACCAAATAAATTCCAACAGGGACAAATGTAAGGTTCTGCACTTAGGCAAGAAGAGCCAGCAGCACAGATATGAACTGACCCAGACTCCGCAACTGTGATCTGAAGCCTTCTTTGTGTGCCCCCTCCACAAGGGGACTGGAGGGTGGCATCACGAGAACAGGCCTTTTCTGTAGTGGCTCCCTATTTGTGGCATGCTCTTCCCAGGGAGGTTTCCCTGGTGCCTTTGTTACATATCTTTAAGTGCAACGCAAAAGCATTCCTCTTCAACCATGCCTTTGGCTGTTAATGATATACGGCCTTTTAAAGCACACGTGATGCACTGTTGCTTTTAATGTGTGTGTTTTTCCTTTACTCCTTGGATATTAATGAAAGTTTGTTTTTATAAAGACGTCTTGAGTTGCCGCAGTAAGAGTAAATGTTTATACTACTAGTAGTAGTAGTAAGGTAAAGGTAAAGGGACCCCTGACCATTAGGTCCAGTTGTGACCGACTCTGGGGTTGCGGCGCTTATCTTGCTTTATTGGCCGAGGGAGCTGGCGTACAGCTTCTGGGTCATGTGGCCAACATGACTAAGCCGCTTCTGGCAAACCAGAGCAGCGCACGGAAATGCCGTTTACCTTCCCGCCGGAGCGGTACCTATTTATCTACTTGCACTTCACGTGCTTTCAAACTGCTAGGTTGGCAGGATCAGGGACCGAGCAACGGGAGCTCACCCCATCACGGGGATTCAAACCACCGGCCTTCTGATCGGCAAGTCCTAGGCTCTGTTGTTTAACCCACAGCGCCACCCGCGTCCCACTAGTAGTAGTAGTCCACTTGAAATTCAAGCAAGGCTCACAGGGTTTCCACTGCAGCATTTGCTTTGGGAGGAAATTCGAAGTGAAAGAGATACAATCCAAAGCATACAGCACTTGCCTTGAGCTCCCCAGGCTTCTTCTCCTCCCGGGATCTGCACTGGCCGATCTCATGCAGCTTTCGTTCAAGTGGCTCCAGGCATTTCTGCAGCTTTTCCTGCTTGAAAGAGGAGATGGCATAATTGGGAGCTAGCACAGGGATAGCAGTTAAAGAGTACGAGTCATCAGCATAAGAACCACCCAGCTTGCTTACTGCAGTGGCCAAAAAACAAGCAAACAGACACCTCTAGGATGCCCACAAGCAGCATTAGAAACTCAGATATATAAGCTAAGTGCCAAATAGCTCCTTAAATCAAGGTTACAGTCTCCAGAATGGAATGACCTCATCTTCAAAAAGGGGGGAAAGGAAGACCCAGGTAATTACCAACCGGTGATCTTGATATCAATACCAGGGGAGGGCCTAGAACAGACAATTCAACAGCCGGTCTATGAGCATTTACAAAAGGATGCTGTGATTACTAAGACCCAGCATGGGTTTCTCAAAAATAAGTCATGCCAGACCAATCTGGTTTTGTTTTTTGATGGAATTACAAACTTGGTGGATCAGGAAAATGCTGTGGACATAGTGTATCTTGACACCCCTGTGATATTCTTGTGAGGAAGCTGGTAAAATGTGGGTTGAATGAGGTAGCTGTTAGGTGGATTTGCAGCTGGTTGATTGACTGAACCCAAAGAGTACTCATTAATGGTTCCTTGACATCCTGGAAAAAAGTGAGAAGTGGGGTGCCACAAGGTTCTGTCCTGGGCCCGTTGTTGTTCAATGTCTTTATAAATTACCTGGATGAAGGAATTGAGGGGATGCTCATCAAATTTGCAGACACCAAACTGGGAGGGGTAGCTAATGCCAAAGAAGACAGAATCAGAATTCAAAATGACCTTAACAGATTGGAGAACTGGGTGCAAAATAACAACTTGAATTTCAATAGGGACAAATGTAAGGTTCTGCACTTAGGCAGGCAGAACCAGATGCACAAATATAGGATGGGGGGCACCTTGCATACTAGCAGTCCATGTGAAAAGGATGTAGGGGTTTTGATGGAACACAAACTTAGAGTCAACAGTATGATGCAGCAGTAGCAAAAACAAAACAAAACCTAACGCTATTCTAGGCTGCATCAACAGAAGTCTAGTGTCCACATCAAGGGAAGTAATAGTCCCACTCTATTCTGCCTTGGCCAGATCACACTTGGAATACTGTGTCCAATTCTGTGCACCACAATTTAAGAAGGATCTTGACAAGCTGAAACATGTGCAAAGGAGGGCAACCAAGATGATCAAGGGTCTGGAAACTACACCTTATGAGGAGCGCTTGAAGGCATGGGTATGTTTAGCCTGGAAAAGTGGAGACTCAGAGGAGATACCATAGCCATCTTCAAATATCTTAAGGGTTGTCACATGGAGGAGGGAGCCTGCTTGTTTTCTCCTGCTCTGGAGGGTAGGACTCGAACCAGTGGCTTCAAGTCGCAAGAAAGGAGATTCCGACTAAACATTCAGAAAAAACTTTCTGACAGTAAGAGCTGTTCAGCAGTGGAACAGACTCCCACGAGAGGTGGTGGACTCTTCTTCCTTGGAGGTTTTTAAACAGAGGTTGGATGGCCATCAGTCAAGGATGCTTTAGCTGAAATTCCGGCATTTGCAGGGGGTTGGACTAGATGACCATTGGGGTCCCTTCTAACTCTAAGATTCTATCATTCTATGTCTAGTTGCTATTTTGGAGTTAAACAGCTCTGAAGTCTTATTTTTCATATGGTGGACTGACAGTGATTGATTCTCAGTTAAACATCTGGCGAGTTCCGATGGCTACATTGAGCTAGGTTAAGAACTTTGGGAACTTAAAAGAAGAAAAGTCACTTTATCCAGGGACAATCTACATATATGCTGGCCTATTCCTACCTCTTTTTCTTAAGGGTGACACAGACCATTCATAATGTAAGAATATTCTTCACAACTGTGAACAGGCCAGTAGGGTGGGGTAAGTGAAGATAAGCTACAACAATTACAAATAATGTTATTCACTACTCCTGCTCAGGCTGCACAGAAAAAGCATTTTGGTTCCTGAAATTCATTCCGATTGTGCAGCTAAAATATAACTGACAGAATTGTACAGAGTGTGGTATTAGTATATGAAAACAGTTAAGATCCAATGATCCCCAGGCATGCACCTCCAGATGGTGGAGGTGTCAGGTGCCATCTTGGTGCGCCCAGGAATCTTCATTTGGTCACAAGTGGTGGATAGCCAGGTGCAAAATGCCCACAACTTGAGTGCTCACCTGCTACTGCTGCCAGATGTATCCTATAGTTAGAAGCAAAAGCTATCTTTAACAGAATGTAATGGCTTTAAAAACAGAAAATGAAACAAGTTGGGAGTTCCTGGTTCAAGTGCCATTTCAGAGACATTCTAGATCAGGGGTCAGCAAACTTTTTCAGCAGGGGGCCAGTCCACTGTCCCTCAGACCTTGTGGAGGGGCGGACTACATTTTTTTGGGGGGGGGATGAATGAATTCCTATGCCCCACAAATAACCCAGATACATTTTAAATAAAAGGACACATTCTACTCATGTAAAAACACACGGATTCCCGGACCGTCCGCGGGCCAGATTTAGAAGGCGATTGGGCTGGCTCCAGCTCCTGGGGGCCTTAGGTTGCCTACCCATGTTCTAGTGGGTCTTCTGCAAACAACCATTGCCCTCCTACCCACAATCTCTGCAGCATTATTTCTATGGCAATAATAATGTTGTCCTACCCTGATGAGATTCTGCTATATGGTGTCAGAAGTGTTCAAAACTCCCATTGTTCTAGGCGCATTTTGCGACAGGGAATTTCATTAGTGTGAGCAGTTTCTGAGCTCTGGATGCAGTACCACACCTAAGATTTCAGATTAAAACAGCAGAATGGAAGGAAAGGAGGACCTTTTTCCACCTCCCCACTTCTCTGAAGACTGGAAAAGAGACCCTCTTAAGAATATCAGGGGGGTGGGCAGGGGAAGGACTAGACCATGTGAAAAATAAATGAATATCTTAGTCGCAGTTCATTCATTTTCAGCTTTGAATTCTTGTTATAAAAAAGTGCACCTAGACATTCCATTGTTGCATCCATAACCCAGGTTTAAGGTGCCATTTAGCTCCTAGCTTTCATATCTCAGTTTCTAACACTGGATGTCAGTACAGCATGGTGAGCTAGCATGATAAAGTGCTAGTGGATATTCCTGTATACTTTGACCTTTACAAGGTTTACTTATAAGCCCAGATAGTTGTGTTATAGTACAGTGGAAACTCGGGTTGCAGATGTAATCTGTGACGGAGGCACGTCCACAACCCGCAATGTTCGCATCCTAAAGCTCTGTGTCTGCGCAGGCGCGATTTGGTGCTTCTGTGCAAGTGCGAAGCACGATTTTAGCGCTTCTGCGCACGCGCGAGTGGTGAAACCCGGAAGTAACCCGTTCCAGTACTTCCGGGTTTCCCGCGGTTCACAACCCAAAAACACGTAACCTGAAGTGTCCGTAACATGAAGTATGACTGTAGAATAGTTCATGATGTACCAACATACCTTAAAGTTAACATAGCTATAATGTTTATGCTCGTCTTGTGACATGAGATGCTAAACATTTTCTATTTTAGATTGAACTGTGTGGGTTCAGTTTTCTTAACTGGGAACTCTGGAGAAGACTATCAAGAAGAAATCAGAAAGTCTCTGACGTTCTGCTGATCACACTGGCTGAAGTGTGATGAAGTATCAACAACAGATTGTTGGCCCTGTGTAACAGGTTATGGGCCAACTGACCTCACAAGTCTAACACGTACCGGTCAACATTTAGCCAGATGCATTCTGCACTAATTGAAGTGTTCACATCTTCAAGGGCAGCCTCATGTACAGTGGGATTACTGTAATGCAAGCAAGGGAGAGGTTGCTGGAATTTGGGGAACCGTGAAAAAGAGTATTCTTCTCCAGAAACTGTAGCCTGGCAAGTAAGCAAGAGCTGGACAAAGGCACCACCTTGGACACTTGATGTCCAAGTGAGAAAGCTGGGTCTAGGTGTACCCCACCCCATAACAGCATAACTCCACTTATAGCAGGCTGCATACCTTGTTCCCAAACATAAGAGCAACCTACCCACATTGTGTCTGTCATTTGCTGCCTTTATTTTTATATTCTTCCAGCCTTCCTATTCATTAGTAAAGGTAAAGGGACCCCTGACCATTAGGTCCAGTCGTGTCCGACTCTGGGGTTGCGGCGCTCATCTCGCTTTATTGGCTGAGGGAGCCGGTGTACAGCTTCCGGGTCATGTGGCCAGCATGACTAAGCCGCTTCTGGCGAACCAGAGCAGCGCACAAAAACGCCGTTTACCTTCCCGCTGGAGTGGTACCTATTTATCTACTTGCACTTTGACATGCTTTTGAACTGCTAGGTTGGCAGGAGCAGGGACCGAGCAACGGGAGCTCAGCCCGTTGCAGGGATTCAAACCGCCGACCTTCTGATCGGCAAGTCCTAGGCTCTGTGGTTTAACCCACAGCGCCACCCGCGTCCCTTTATTCCTTTATCCCTTCCTATTCATTATAGGAAGACAATTGTGTTCCCTTTCTCCATTCAACTCTGCACTGAATTCTCACATCAAATTTCAAGCTCCTTCTCCTCATTTTTAAGGCTTTCTGTTCCTCACCTCCATGACACCCTCTAATAGCAAGGTCCACCTCTGACTGCAGTGCCTAACAGAAATTCAACTAACACGGAAGCCACCAAGAAACAAAAGAGAGGCACCAGCATACGCAGGGGACCCCTGAGGTTTGCAGAAGAGCCAACAACAACAGCCCCCACCCAGACAACCCTATGGAGACTGAGAGCATAGTCAGTGGTCACTAGCAACCAGCTGAGCATTACGTTGAAAAGAAAAAATGGGAGAGTGAATTGGCTTCCCTGGAGGAAGCCGTGGCTGGCTGGCTGAACACTTTAATGATTAAACAAGCAAACCAAAATATAGGACAGCATTTTCTTGCAGTTCCCACTTGGGCTTCCCTATTCAATCAGGTTAAGTACAGTCTGTGCAAGTTTATGTGCTACTGTGATGGCAAAAAAGGCATCTGCCCACAATGGGCAGATACACATCAAATGTATACTTCGCACGGCTGGTGATGTTTCTGGTTATTTATATACATTAATTGCATTGCTCATGGAAATGACTCCAAGTCACTTAGAAATAGAAATAAAAATATTAAAACCGATTACTATGAACAAACTCAAATGTTGGTCTTCATGCCCTCTCCCGTCTTTTTCAAAAACTTGATTCCAGCCATGTCCCATCCCCACTTTACCTTATACTCCAAGGAGGCATCGTCCAGGGTCACCACCGTGTGGGAGCGGTGTTCGTGAGAGATCTCGCACACTAAGCAAACGGCCTCCTGGTCGTCCTTGCAGAAGAGGCGGAGGACTTCATTGTGCTTCTCGCACAAGTTCTCATCCCGCACCTTGCGCTTGTTCGTGACCTGCAGCTGCTTGGCTATCTCCACCATGTTGCCCAGCTGCCGGTTGGGCCTCAGAATGCGGTGGCGCGAAGTCTTGCGGCAGACGGGGCAGGGGAAGTCCCGGTTCAGATCTTCCCACCAGCGGGTGATGCACACCCGGCAGAAATTGTGGCCGCAGTCAATGATCACGGGGTCCTTGAGGTACTCCAGGCAGACAGAGCAGCTGGCTTCTACCTGGAGGTTTTCCAAAGGGTTTGTGGTGGCCATGGCTCCTCAAAGGCAGGAGGGGGAAAGCATGGATGGCAGAACCAAGGGCTGTATCCAGCGTAGCACTAAGTCACTTAGAGATATCCTTGTTGTGCTGGCGGAGCATTGCTGTGCAAAGGAAAACACAAACACAAGTATATTACGAAAGATTGCTCGCCAACAGATTACACAGCTTTTGTGCAATAAGCTTCCACTAGCACAACAGCTGTTTGATTCCTTCATTGCACAACCTTTAAACTATGCCATCCACTAATGCAAGGGATCTTGCATTAGCATACAATAACACTGCATATGGCCACGATAGAGTGGTGGCACAGTCCAATTTGTCCCAACTGTGCACTTTTTCATAAAAACACCAAATTTGCACCATACATAAAATACACAATTGTTCTCAAATACTGAGGCATGTGATCTGGCATATACACAGGCATGTTAAATATTTCTAATTGAGCATAGTGTAAGCACACAATAACTCGTATATGACCCAAAACAATAGTTTTCCCTATAGCCTTCACATCCTGATCACGGACCCTCTATTTAGCTCAGGCATGGGGAATCCATGGCCCTTCAGATGTTGCTGAACTTTGTTTTGTTCTTTTTACAAACTTTACTGAAAATTCTGAAAGCAATCACCAAACATGAAGTGTTGTCTTCCAGGACAAATACATGCACATATGTTAAGTCTTGCATGCAGTCATCCACACAGCATCAAAACAGACTTGGAGTATCTTTTACATTACAAATTCAGCCTACTTCTACAAGGTATATACATCAATCTAAAGAGTTAAAGTAATTTATTCATGCGCTGCTGAACTGTAACTCCCATCGCACTTGGCCATTGGCCATGTTTGCTGAGACTGATGTTTGTGCGGGAAATTAAGACTCTAGTTCCTGTTTGCAGAGTATGTGGAAGACAGCCCTGGGTGGTCTGACCCTTTAGTTCTCTTTTTCCTCCTATAAAAACCACACAAGATACTCGTGTTTAAAGACCAAATAACTTTTACTTAGTGTACTTGCAATTGCAGATATATATACAGTGGTACCCCGCTAGACGAATGCCCCGCTAAACGAAAAACGCGCAAGACGAAAGGGCTTTCCGACATTTTTCTGCTTCGCAAGACGTTTTTTTCTATGGGGCTTACTCGCAAAACGAATTTTTTTCCGTGGTCTCCCTTTTTTTTTTTGCCTTTTCTGAAAGGCGCTAAGCTCCTTATCTCTAAATTGCCGCTTATCCGCTAATCCCCTAAGCGCTAAAAGCCGCTAAAAGCCCTAAAAGCCGCTTATCAGCTGTTTTACCGCTTATCAGCTGATCGGCTGATAGCGGAGCTCCGCAAGACGAAAATCCCTGCAAGACGAAGGCTCCCGCAGAACGGATTATTTTCGTCTTGCGGGGCACCACTGTATATATATGTGTGTGTGTGTGTGTGTACATACAAACACAATGCAGGTGGAAGTTTATTTAGTTGCTAGAACATCTTACATGGATTAAACTGTTACAGACTAACATTTACTCTGACTCTGAGGCAAACAGCAGCACAACACAACACACCTGCTGCTCTAACCGTTAAGACTCACAAGACTGTTAATAACTGAACCAACTGAAATACCAGAGTGTATGAAACCTACTGAACCAACTGAAATACCACACAGAGAGAAACACCACAGAGCGTATGACATCACAGGGTTCTACAGTCCTTTCAAACCTTAACTTTTTCCATATGCATTTTGGATGCTAACAGCCCAACAGTTTGTGGTTCAGCAACATACTGAAAGTTCCCTGGACTTTCTCCTTCTGCTGCAGAATTAGTACAATCCCTGGAACCTATGACAGGTGTTCCTCTGCTATGTGTAATTTGCACACCTTCTGCTAATGCTAAACACAGCAGCCCAATATCTGGAGGGCAGAATCTGTCTCCCAGATTCAAAGCTAACCTATTCACTTCATCACAGTGGCTCTCAACTAACCAATTTAAAAGTGTCCACTCTCAGCATTACAGCAGTTTTAGTATTTGTCAGGGTACTTCAAAGCCCTTTACGGCAGGCGATGCCAGACTACCTACCTTGTTGTTTGGGTTATCTGGAGCTCCTCAACTGCAAGTGTATTTTCCTCTCTGGGGAGGGTTTTGGACAGCAAAGATTTATCCATTGGGAGCTGGCCGAGGCATGATTCAACATCACAGTTAAATAGTTAAGCTATGGCTGTTGATCTCTTCCAGTTGATCTCTTCCACTGCCTTAACACCAAGGCACCTTGCAAATGAGTCGTCTAGCATTGAACACTTTGGTATTCCCTTGGCAGGTCAAAAGAAAAAATATATATATATATTTAGAAAGCAATAATACTTCCCATTTATACAGCATATTTCCAAAGGTTCGAAGTACTTCACATGTATTATCCAGTAACCCTTACAACAGCCTTTAAGGAAAATCAGTATTATAAATTATCCCCGTACAGCAGATGAGGTGCTGAGATTGAGAAAACACTGGCTTGCCCAAGGGTATTTATATCTCAAACAAGATCTGAATTAGAGACTTTTTAGCTCATGACTCTTACCCAAACTCTGGGCCTGTCCACACTGGAGTAAACCATACATTTGTACCTGCTTGTCTCCCTATTAAAGTAGGGTCACCCTCTCCACCCCTGTTTTGTTCCAGATCTTTTACCCCTTTAAATGTCGGCTTTTGAGATTTCCCCTTTTGTACAGGGATATCAAATTCACCCTGTGGGGCCCAGATAGTGGGCCATTGCCTCTGAACCATCTAGCAAAAGCTAAAACGCACCAGAAACACACTTTTAAACAGTCTTGTTTTAGTTAACAAGGGGACAGCAGCCTCCTTCCTGGCAAGCTGGTCACCGTTTATGCATCGCTTCCCCCAAAACACTTCACAGGCGTTTATCTCAAGTGCTTGTACAACAGCCCAACCTAGTAGGCCCGGTATTGCCCTCACGTTGCGCTGTGTAGGAGCGATGAACTGAGAGAATGCCACACCATGAACAGAAAGAAGATACAGGGCCTTTATTTCAGCTCACCCTGTTCAGCTACTGCACCACTCCAGCGCAGGCAGAGGAGGAAGAGGCAGGGCAGCAGGGCTGGCGGTGGCCATCTGTCAGGGATCCTTTAGTTGAGATCCCTGCATTGCAGAAGGGGGTTGGGCTTGATGACCCCCAGGATCCCTTCCAGCTCTGGAATTCTAGGACTGAGGAGGCAGGCACCTGAAGCGCACCTGCAACCTGAAGCACAACGAAGCACAGGAGATCTCTGTGGAGAGGACTTGGGCTCGGGGGCTAAGCCTGCCCACCTGAGCCCAAGGCGCCCGTTCTTAAGACGGCGCGGTGTTTTGAACCGGCTGCCAGGGAGAAGCCAGAGGGGCGGGGATCTCACGGCTGCAATAAGGGCAGTTTCAGAGGGGGCTTTAGAGGGGTAATTACGGGAGGCCCCGCAAAGCCCGCCGCTCCTCCGCGCAGCACGGCCGCAATTACGGCAGCCCCGCCGCCCCGCTTTGGCCCTCACTTTCCCGCCCCGCGAACATGAGGGCGACGGCTGACGGGGCGAACCGCACGGCCTGCTGCACGTCCGAACAACCGCCACCCCCTTCCACAACAAACCCGTTCCGCAAACGCCACCACAGGAAGCGGCTCCTACGTTACCGGAAGCGACGCTCTGAGCGCCGCCGAGGCCATAGAGCTACAGGTTGAATCGTTCTCCTGCCGCCCACCCGGCCGCTCTGGGAAGCGGCTCTGACGTCACCGGAAGCGACGCTCTGAGCGCCGCCGAGGCCATAGAGCTAATGGTTGATTCGTTCTCCCGGCCGCTTTCGATATCTACGCTTTCCATAGACGCGTGCCGTGTGGGTAGACTCGCAAAAGGCGTCGCTTTCCGGGTTCCTTTCATTCCCCCCAGTTCTGTGGGCCTTGCAGGGAGTTGCTCTGCCCTCCTGCGGCTCCCAGGAACTGCTATTCGGGAGCATTACTGCCTCCAGCTGCTGAGGAAGAGGCTAGCTGTCTAATCCTCTTTTAGAGCCAACCGGGTTTGTTGGCCATCCCAGCCTCCTGTGGGAGGGAGTTCCGCAGTTTACCTGTGAAGAAGCGCTTCCTTTCGCCTGAATCTTCCAACCATTACCTTCATCCCGGTGCCCACGAGTTTTGGTGTGACCAGAGAGGGAGAACTCTTCTTTCGCCAATTTATTTTAAAAAATATATATTAAAAAATTGTTTCTACTTTTCAAGTTTATACATTTCACTATTTTTTTACCATCATTTTGACGTTTCAAAGCTTGACATCCCTCCCCCTCTTTCTGCGCCTCCTTAAATCTATTTTTAATATCTTCTGTATATCCACATGAACTTAATTTGCTCATTTATTCATCTTTAAATATATACTCTTATGAAGCTGCATAATTTCACGCAGTTCTATCACGTAATTTCTCACTGGCCTTTTCTCGAAACCAAAAAGTTCCCGTTGCTGCAACTTTTCCTCACAGGTGTTAGGGTGCACACACTCCACAGAAAACCAACACTTCACCCTTGAAAGTTTAGGAAATGTTCCCCCAAGGAAATGACACATTCCCACCCTAAGGGCATATTTTGTGTATGAATAGGGTGGGCCTGTGACCTGGATCCAAGAACTAATGCAATCACCATCTCAAAGGAATGGCCAAACTACAATTCTTCGGCAATCAGCCTTCTTTATGGTCCAGCTCTCACTTCCATACATCACTACTGGAAAAAACATAGCTTTAACTATACGGACCTTTGTTGGCAAGGTGATGTCTCTGCTTTTTAAGATGCTGTCTAGGTTTGTCATTGCTTTCCTCCCAAGAAGCAGGCATCTTTTAATTTCGTGACTGCAGTGATCGTGGAACCCAAGAAAGTAAAATCTCTCACTGCCTCCATTTCTTCCCCTTCTATTTGCCAGGAGGTGATGTGACCAGTGGCCACGATCTTAATTTTTTGATGTTGAGCTTCAAACCATATTTTGCACTCTCCTCTTTCACCCTCACCTTGGAGACCAACTAAGTGTGTAAAACTGCTTTCAATGTATGGCGTGAAATATGACCATAGGTAAATGTAGATAAGGAACCCGGGAGAAAAAAGGTCAACACTTTGGCTGACCCCCCAAACAAAAATCCTGGCTATGGCCATGTCTAGGAGCACCTGATTTTATAGTGCTGGGGAGAACTAAGGTGCTTCAGCCCTTCCTGGTGTCTGGTTGTGAGATCAGTGGATGGACAATGGGAGCTGCTCCAAGTGTGCCAATTGTTTTGCCGCAGAAGCATTTCAGCTTGCCATGTGGAGAGACCCTGCTTCTCCCTGCTAGGTGGCTGCTTTGGGGGTTCTCCTGACACCCCCCCAAACCAGTCTCGAGGAATGTGGAGGGCATGCAGGGTAAGGTTACCAGATGTCTCCGTTTCCCAGGGACAGTCCCCGGATTTACAGATCAGTCCCCTGACAAAATCCATCTATTTAGTAGGAATTTGAAAAGTTTCCCCCGGAATCAGTTACCCACTAGGGGAGAATGGTTATGTAAGCTTTCAGAATATTTAGAATTAGCCAAATTGACAGATATTATAAGACAAAAGCCAAAAAGTGAAGTGAAAAAGGAAGGGGAGTGCCTAAATGAATACCTTAGAAGCCAAGGTTCGAGGACAGAAATCTGGCTGAGTCTGGAATAACCTTGTGAAGTGAAAGGACAAGAAAGAGGGATTTATAGCTAGATGTAAGGATAGAGATGATAAGGAAAACAGGAAGATACAATGAGAGGTAAAGGAGGTGCTGTGGGATTGGTGGAAGTCAATGTTTGTTTTTCCTTTTTAGTGTTTACATTATTAATTTGTAAGATTTGGATTTGTTTTTTTAGTGCTTGTTTTTGTTTTTGTGTATTGTTATTTTTTGTTGTTGTTTTTGTTGTTGTGTGGAAAATACTAATAAAATTTACTAAAAAATAAAAGAAAAAAGTGTCCCCGGATTCATTGAAAAAAATCTGGTAACCTTAAGCAGGGGAAAGAGAGGGAGAAAGCCTCATTGGGCAAGCAGAAGTCCTTGCATTGGGCTTCCATTGATGGGGCTGTTATAATGAATATAGTATATGTCGGTGTTCTTCAGCTGCAGGTCCCTAGACGTTGTTGGACTACAATTCCCATCATCCCCAGCCAATTTAGCCAATGGTCAGCGATGATGGGAGTTGCAGTTCTGGCAATGACCCAAAGTGGAAGAACACCACAGTAAGCAACAGTTTCAAAACAGAAGCTCCTTAATATCTCTGTCAATTTCATCCTGTTAAAAGCTTAGAGTGCAGGAGAGAAGGCACGGCAAGCATTTTTTTTGTTTAATAAAAGTGGGATATTTCTGGAGCAGAAATTATGAGAACAGAATGATCGTTAGGCAGAAAGCTGCAATGGCAGGAGCTACAGAATCCAGGGCCAGGACACGTAGGTGTAGAATATATGGGTGCGTTCATTTTTTCAGAGAATTGAATGTACTTTGCTAAGTTATCGCTACCCATGGTGTGCATACTCATCCCACTCTAGGATAAAGGAGATCAAAAAAATCCCAGAGTATCTAATTTTAATTCCTTTGTTTTGTTTTTGTCAGGTAAAGGTAAAGGTAAAGGTACCCCTGCCCGTATGGGCCAGTCTTGACAGACTCTGGGGTTGGTGCGCCCATCTCACTCAAGAGGCCGGGGGCCAGCGCTGTCCGCAGACACTTCCGGGTCACGTGGCCAGCGTGACATTGCTGCTCTGGCGAGCCAGAGCCGCACACGGAAACGCCGTTTACCTTCCCGCCAGTAAGCGGTCCCTATTTATCTACTTGCACCCGGGGGTGCTTTCGAACTGCTAGGTTGGCAGGCGCTGGGACTGAGCAGCGGGAGCGCACCCCGCCACGGGGATTCGAACCGCCGACCTTTCGATCGGCAAGCCCTAGGCGCTGAGGCTTTTACCCACAGCGCCACCCGCGTCCCTTTTTTGTCAGGTAGGCGTTGGTTAAATGTTTAGCTGGAGTTGGTGGTTGTTTTAACTTGGGTGTAACTGTAAACTCTTTATTGTTGTTGTTACTGATTTCTATTGATTTATTGGTTTGTTTGTTGCTTGTGTAGGATATTTTGTTTTTTAATGTTTAATGTTTCGTTGCGTTTCTGTATGTGTTGTAAGCTGCCCAGAGTGGCTGCGGAAACCCGGCCAGATGGATGGGATATAATTTTTTAAAAAATAAAACATTATCTCACCTAAGATCCAAACATTAAAATGGTAATCAGCGACCCCATGTGTTCAATCCACCTTCAGAAGCGAAGGCTAATCTCTGGAGTGTAGATGTGTTCTATGGTTGGGATAAAAACCAGACTGCCCACAAATGAGAAGTCACTTTCTCTTTGTTAGTTCCATCTAAGAGGACACTGTTGTTGCTCAAGGACCACTGTGGCTAGGCATGGCTCACATTTGGCTACTTGCATCTTGCATTTTTCTCTGCTTCGTAGCAGGAGGTAAGCCCAAGAACAAATAATAATAATAATTAGGGGTATGCATATCCTGATGTTGGGAAAGATGGAGGGCACAAGGAGAAGGGGATGACAGAGGACGAGATGGTTGGACAGTGTTCTCAGAGCTACCAGCATGAGTGTGACCAAACTGCGGGAGGCAGTGGAAGACAGGAGTGCCTGGCGTGCTCTGGTCCATGGGGTCACGAAGAGTCGGACATGACTAAACGACTAAACAACAAAAATGCCCCAAAACATTTTGTGAATATAAGTTTGGCCTCATTGAGGGGCAATAGTTCAATATGAGTAGGAAAATGAGAGTACCCCTAAACATTTTTTTTAGAAAAAGCACTAATATAATAATAATAATAATAATAATAATAATAATAATAATAATAATAATAATAAATAATAATAATAATAATACATGGGGTGCCACTGGTCTGGGCATCATATCCCACTACCCTTTCCCCTATCTGTCACATACATTTAAAGTGTACCGTATTTTTCGCCCTATAGGACGCACTTTTTCCCCTCCAAAAATGAAGGGAAAATGTGTGTGCATCCTATGGGGCGAATGCAGGCTTTCGCTGAAGCCTGGAGAGCGAGAGGGGTCGGTGCGTCCGTATACACAAACTGAGTTGCTTTTTGGATTATGTTTTAAAATGCTTTAGCATTGGATTGTTAATGCTATTTAACACTGACTTTGGGAGCCATTGTTACTCATTCCTGAGGAGCTAAAGCAGTTTTATATATATATAAAGCTAAAGGTAAAGGACCCCTGGATGGTTAAGTCCAGTCAAAGGCGACTATGGGGTTGTGGCACTCATCTCACTTTCAGGCCGAGGGAGCTGGCGTTTGTCCACAGACGGCTTTCCGGGTCATGCAGCCAGCATGACTAAACCGCTTCTGGAGCAGTGGGACACTGTGATGGAAACCAGAGCTCACAGAAACGCTGTTTACCTTCCCGCCACAGCGGTACCTATTTATCTACTTGCACTGGCGTGCTTTTGAGCTGCTAGGTTGGCAGTGGCTGGGACAGAGCAACGGGAGGTCACCCCGTCGCAGGGATTCGAACCTTCTGATCAGCAAGTCCAAGAGGCTCAGTGGTTTAGACCACAGCACCACCCGCGTCCTCATTCCAGAGGACCAAAACAGTTATACTACAGTGCCTGTCACATCCTTGCACACGGCACTATGTCATGACATAGCAATGCGAACAGCACCGTGTCATGATATAGCTCCATTTTCATGAGCATTGCTGGGTTAAGGAGAAAAGGAGGAGGAAGATAATATCTCTTTTCACTATCCAGCATCTAGATAAACTTGATCTGGAGACACTTGCTAATGTGGATCCTAGGAGCAACCGCATTATTATTTTTAATGCTCTTTCTTAACGACAGATGCTGTTGTCTGCCGACAGTGTGCTACCATGAGGCCATGGATACCATGCATGCCGTTAGGGAGAAGATGCGCTGCCATAAAGAACAAAATGGTCTGCATAATCTTGAAAGTCTACAAAGGTAAGGTGTCTTGTCTTCTTAGCAACCTTGACCTTTTCCTTGCAAGCTAGCACTTATTTCAAGAGCATTGCTTTTGGGGAAAGTCATATTGTGTTGGCCTGTGGATTATAACAACAACAACAACAACAACAATTATTTATATCCCGCCCATCTGGCTGGGCTTCCCCAGCCACTCTGGGCGGCTTTCAACAAAATATTAAAATGCAGTAATGCATCAAACATTAAAAGCTTCCCTAAACAGGGCTGCCTTCAGATGTCTTCTAAAAGTCTGATAGTTGTTGTTCTCTTTGACATCTGGTGGGAGGGCGTTCCACAGGGTGGGTGCCACTACCGAGAAGGACCTCTGCTGGGTTCCCTGTAACTTGGCTTCTCACAGTGAGGGAACCGCCAAAAGGCCCTTGGCGCTGGACCTCAGTGTGCGGGTAGAACGGTGGGGGTGGAGATGCTCCTTCAGATATGAATACAGCTGCCACTGGGGCATCAATCCCCCGGCTGGCCTTAGATAGGTCGGGACTTACAGCTAGGCCTGGTCTACTGACGAACGAAGGTGAGGCACCTACCTTGAGTGGTGGAAGAAGTCCAAGAGGTGGTGCCTGTCTCACCTCCGCCACTCACCCCCCTCCACCGCCAGTGGAGAAGCAGCGGCTAGTGTGTCGTGGGCAGCAGGGCGGGGTGGCGGCACGTTCCTGTTTCACCTCAAGCAGAACATGAATAACAACACGAATCAAAACGCTTTCCTTTCTCCCCGTGCCTCTTCCCATCACCCCAGGTTTACAGCTGTGGCAGAAGGTCATGGGCTGCACGAAAATGGATGACGACAGGTGTGACCAATGGAATTTTGACAAGCGCACTGGCAAACTGTACACTTTCTCCTGTTGCAGCGATAAAAATTATTGCACTCAGCAATAACAGATGGCAGTGTTGCGTGTCTTAGTTCTTTGTGTGACATTGAGAGAAGAACGAAGAGGGGCCGAAGCGACCAGAAGTCTTTCAGTTAATTAACAGATACCGAAAAAGTGAATGTTTGTTCAGCCGTCAGTCACGCCATCTCCCATGGACACCGTGAGGGCCACAAACCTAGGCAGCTTTAAACAAATCCAGCGGCCACTATTCACCATGGCCACATGCTACTTAAAGGGCCAGAGGCAAATATGAGCTGTTGAGGATCATGAGTGGAAGAATGTTTCTGTGGTCATGTGAGCTGCCTTTAGACCTATGGTTGGCACTGTAAGGAGAAGAATGGCTGGACCTGAGAGGTCCGTGGTCCGATTCGGCAGTGCTCTTCTTTTTATGCTTTTATTCTCTGGGATAGCTCAGTCGGTAGAGCATGAGACTCTTAATCTCAAGGTCATGGGTTTGAGCCTGACGTTGTGCAAAATAACCCTGCATTGCAGAGGTTTGGACCAGATGACTCCATGGTCCCTCGCTTCTATAGCTAAGCATGTGGCCCTTTCTTTCTTTGAGATTTCCATTTGCCACCACTGGCAGGGAAACAGGGAGAATGCAAACACTGGGAGCAAAGTCCTCTCTTGTTGTATTGGGTGGCCACGTTGATGTGGAAACTGGAAGAGTAATTCTAGCCCACTTGGAATCTGTGACCCCCCCCTTAAGCCAAGCTGCATCAGGGAATGTGGAAGAACAGGCTGATTTGTGGCGCGACAGACTCCAGCCAATCAATTCTGCCCATGGCCAGTTTCTGCTTCCAACATGCAGTTACAGTGTGATCTTGGTTCCATTTAGGGGTTTGCAAATTACAGATGTGCAGAGCAGCAAATTAAGCACTGGGTTACCTTCCCCCTGACCTAGGTAAAGGGTAAAGGGACCCCTAAACATTAGATCCAGTTGTGGACGACTCTGGGGTTGCGGTGCTCATCTTACTTTATTGGCCGAGGGAGCCGGCGTACAGCTTCTGGGTAATGTGGCCAGCATGACTAAGCTGCTTCTGGCGAACCAGAGCAGTGCATTGAAACGCTGTTTACCTTCCCGCTGGAGCGGTACCTATTTATCTACTTGCACTGGCATGCTTTCGAACTGCTAGGTGGGCAGGAGCAGGGACTGAGCAATGGGAGCTCACCCCGTCAGGGGGTTTGAACCGCCGACCTTCTGATCGGCAAGCCGTAGGCTCTGTGGTTTAACCCACAGCGCCACCCACGTCCCTCTGCCCCTGACCTGCAGATATAGAAAAAGAGAGAGAGAGAGACTGTCGCTGAACATATGTCCTTTAGTTTTAAAATAGTTGATGGGATTGTGGCACAACCGAGTCCAGTCAATGATTGCTACCTACAACCAGTTTTCGCTGACAGCTTGCAGACCTGGTTTTCTAAGATGAAACTACTGGAGAAGAAGAGATACATTTAAATGAAGCACAGCGAGACTCTTTACAAACTGGTCCCATTTGTCTACAAACTATATATTTGGCCTCATGGCCAAAGTAAATGTGATGCTAAACACACATCATTAGAACACCCAGTTTGTCATGGGGTTTGTAGGATTTCATTGGGACTGCTGTCCCCCATACATGCATGTCCCCAATGCTGGTAATAGTATTCTAAGCTGCTTCCCTGAAGGTTTACAATGTGGGAATAGGCAGTACCGCCCCCCTTCTAAGTAACTTTCTTAAACCAAATAAAACCAAACAAAGTTTCATAAAAAGGATCAAATACACCCGGGACAATTATTTTTCTGCACCACAAATTACATCTCAAACAGTATCCAATGCATGGCAAATCCATCATATATCATCCAAAACCAGTTTGAAGGCCATATCGTGATATTGTGATTTCATAATTTTTGTCCTGGCAATTTTTGTCCTGCAGCGCTCATTTCGCTTTATTGGCCGAGGGAGCCGGTGTACAGCTTCCGGGTCATGTGGCCAGCATGATTAAGCCGCTTCTGGCGTACCAGAGCAGCGCATGGAAACGCCGTTTACCTTCCCGTGGGAGCGGTACCTATTTATCTACTTGCACTTT
Source organism: Podarcis siculus (assembly GCA_034642415.1). Taxonomy (NCBI): domain Eukaryota; kingdom Metazoa; phylum Chordata; class Lepidosauria; order Squamata; family Lacertidae; genus Podarcis; species Podarcis siculus. Next base: position 27,175,113 of record JAXCMG010000002.1, read on the forward strand.
AACGTGCCTTCGAACTGCTAGGTTGGCAGGAGCAGGGACCGAGCAACGGGAGTTCACCCCGTCGCGGGGATTCGAACCGCCGACCTTCTGATCGGCAAGTCCTAGGCTCTGTGGTTTAACCCACAGCGCCACCACGTAACATATCACAAATCAGTGTGTGTGTGTGTGTTTGTGTGGGCTATGCAAAAAACACAATGTGAGAAAACCCATGAAGTCAGCCAATGTTTCTATCGATTGCTGCAGTAAATCACAAAAGCAGGTGCTGGCAAAAATCACGATGCAGGAAAGGCCATGAAGCTAGCCAGTAAAATAATAATATTTCCCCACCCACTCTGGGCAGTTCCCAATCATATATTAAAAACACAATACAGCATTAAACATAAAAAAACTTCCCTAAACAGGGCTGCCTTCAAATGTCTTCTAAAAGTCAGATAGTTGTTTATTTCCTTGACATCTGATGGGAGGGCGTTCCACAGGGTGGGTACCACTACCGAGAAGGCCCTCTGCCTGGTTCCCTGTAACCTCGCTTCTCGCGGTGAGGGAACCACCAGAAGGCCCTCGGCTCTAGACCTCAGTGTCTCAACATAAAAAGGTAAAGGTAAAGGTACCCCTGCCCGTTCAGAGATCATGATAGATTGGTATATCACAATGTTTAGCTGATAGTTGATAGCTCAGTTGGTAGAGCATGAGACTCTTAATCTCAGGGTATTAATCTCAGGGTTGTGGGTTGAAGCCCCACATTGGGTGAAAGATTCCTGCATTGCAGGGTGTCAGACTAGATGTCCCTCGTGGTCCCTTCCAGCTCTATGATTCTATGAAATATACCACTATACTGAAAAACGAGATATGGCCCAGCCCTAGTTACCACATTCTGCACAACAGTAACCCCAACAGTAACCCCAATCAGTGGTATTTTTCTAGAAAAGGAGGTGCCAGAACTCACCACGAACCCCTCCCTTGTTCTCTTATACAGTGGTACCTCAGGTTACATACACTTTAGGTTACATACACTTCAGGTTACAGACTCCGCTAACCCAGAAATAGTGCTTCAGGTTAAGAACTTTGCTTCAGGATGAGAACAGAAATCGTGCTCCAGCGGTGCAGCGGCAGCAGGAGGCCCCATCAGCTAAAGTGGTGCTTCAGGTTAAGAACAGTTTCAGGTTAAGAACGGACCTCTGGAATGAATTAAGTACTTAACCCGAGGTACCACTGTAATGGCAATGGCGCCCACCTGAGAGGTGCTGGAACTGAGTTTCGGCAAGTTCCGGCTGGAAAAAAAAAGCCCTGACCACAATCGCCTAGATGCGGCGGGGGACAATATGGATGCACACACTAGCTCTGCCCCCTCTGCCACAATTCTTTACCTTCCAACTCATTGAAGGCAAGCATCTGAACTGGAAGTCTTTTATATCCAGGGATATAAAATGAAAGAATACAGCAGCAAATGATCTCCTCAGTGCTGGAATACAGGAAGCTGCCTTAATACTGAGTCAGATTATTGGTTCTGCTATCTCGGTATTCTCTGCAGTGAATGTCAGGCATGAATCTCTCTCAACTTTACCTGGAGAAGCTGGAAAATGAACCTAAGGACCTTGTGCAGATGCTCCCTCACGTTTATTCCCCTTTCCCATAAACCACTTACAGATTTGTTTATTATGTTAAGCAATATATTTTAAAATAAAGAAGCAAGTAAAAAAAATGAAAGAAAAGATGTACAGTACAGGGTTGGAGAGGAAATGTTGTGTATCTTTTTTCAGGAGAAGAACAGCTGGGCGGCCATCTGTCATGGATGCTTTAACTGAGATTCTCGCATTGCAGGGGGTTGGACTAAATTATTATTATTATTATTATTTATATCCTGCCCTCCGCAGCCGAAGCCGGGCTCAGAGCGGCTAACAACAATAAAAATAACACAGTTTACATAAAATCACAATTAATTGAAATACATTCTAAAATCAATTCATTATAAAATCAATTCAGCGTCAAATTAATGGCAACCATTGGGCTAGAGTTCTATGAGGATTACAGAAAGAGAGAGGGGGTCAGACTGTGTCTTGGCCAAAGGCCTGGTGGAACAGCTCCATCTTGCAGGCCCTGCAGAAAGATGTCAAGTCCCACAGGGCCCTAGTCTCTTGTGGCAGAGCGTTCCACCAGATTGGAGCCACAGCCGAAAAAGCCCTGGCTCTGGTTGAGGCCAGCCTAACCTCCCTGTGGCCCGGGATCTCCAAGGTGTTTTTATTTGAAGACCGTAAGATCCTCCATGGGACATACCAGGAGAGGCGGTCCCGTAGGTACGAGGGTCCTAGATGACCCGTGGGGGGGTCCCTTCAAACTCTACAGTTCTATGATTCTATGATTTGGGGACAGCAGAATCAGAAGGCAGAATGTCGCAATGGCAGCATCCACAGGATCCAGGACAGTTTGGACATGTAGGCAAAGAAACTATGAGTGTATTTGATCTTGTTCAGAGAACTGAATGTACCCTCACCCCACTCTATGATAAGGGAGCTCCAAGACTCCCAGAGTAATGTGTGCCAGCCGGTTTGTGTGCACATGCTGTGATCTCGACTATGATTCAAACGTTCAAAAGGTTGTCTGTGATCTCAAGGCCCACCCGTCGCCTTTCAACCCACCTTCAGAAATGAGGGCTAATCTCCAGAGGATAGATGTGTTCTGTTCTTGGGATAAAAACCAGTTTGCCCACAAATGAGAAGTCGCTTTCTCTCTGTTGGCGCCAACAGGACAGGGCTTCTACTTGAGGACCGCCGAAAGCTAGTCATGGCTCGGATTGGGCTACTTGCTTCCTGTTTTTCCTCTGCCTCCTAGCAGGAGGTAAGCCCAACCAACGTTGTGGCTCCGTATGGGTTAACCGATGCCTGTTTTAAACTCTTTTCAATGGCTTATATTGTACCGTTTTATGTTGTGTTGCGGTAAACTGGTTTGATGTATTTTTTAATGACATAATGGGATATAAGTATTTTTATATTTAAATAATAAATTAGAGGTAAAGGTAAAGGACCCCTGGACGGTTAAGTCCAGTCAAAGGCGACTATGGGGCTGCGGCGCTCATCTTGCTTTCAGGCCGAGGGAGCCGGTGTTTGTCCACAGACAGCTTTCCGGGTCATGTGGCCAGCAGGACTAAACCACTTCTGGCACAACAGGACACCGTGACGGAAACCAGAGCGCACGGAAACACTGTTTACCTTCCTGCCACAGCCGTACCTATTTATCTACTTGCGCTGGTGTGCTTTCGAACTGCTAGGTTGGCAGGAGCTGGGACAGAGGAATGCGAGCTCACTCCGTTGCGGGGATTCGAACCGCCAACCTTCCAATTTGCAAGCCCAAGAGGCTCAGTGGTTTAGACCACAGTGCCACCCGCGTCCCTGGTGATGCTGGTCCTCATTTTCAGTGTTGGAGATAGTATGCCCCTGGATACCTGTTTGCTAGGAGTCACAGGTAGGGAGAACGCCAACACTCTCTGATCCTGCTTGGGGGCTTGCCATAGGCATCCCATAGGCCACTGTGAGAAAAGGATGGTTCTTTGGATAGAAAAATGGAAGGACAGCTCAGTTGGTTAGAGCGTGGTGCTGATAACACCAAGGTCGCAGGTTTGATCCCCTTAGGGGGCATTTGCACATTCCTGCATTGCAGGGGGTTGGACTGCAGCCCTCCAGATATTTTGGCCTACACCTCCCATGATTCCTAGCTAACAGGACCAGTGGTCAGGGGTGATGGGAATTGTAGTCCAAAACATCTGGGGATGCCTGGACTGGATGATCCTGAGGGTCCTTTCCAACTCTGTGACTTTTTCTCTTCTCAATTAAGATGGGAAATCAATAGGAAATGGGTCTGGAAGGGAAGGGAATGGGGTATGAACTAATGAACATGCAAGAAGTAAGTAATTATGGATTATTACTACCTTACTAAGGGAACTTCTTGGAAATAAAATTGAATACACTGGGCCGGAGGAAGAATATCCTGAGTCTCTAGTGATAACAACAATTGAAGAGCACCTTTTGGACCTTTTGCGTGGAAAGGAAAATGAACAAACTTGGAGACTGAAGATTGAGGAAGCACCGCTTAACAGATTGAGGAATACCTGGACCTTGTCTTGGAGTGAACGTTCTGAATGCTTTGAACAATCTGAATATACATAATGGACCGATGGAGAATCGGAAGTCCTTTCTATCTCTTTACCTTATGCCTCTTTCTGTCTCTCCTTTTTATTATATTTAGCTTTTGTGCTTTTTGTTTTTGGTTGATTTCATTTTTGTTTAAGTTGTATTTCGCTTTCTGATGTCCTCTACTCTGAGTTGAGGAGGATGCTCACAGGAAGGTCATGGAGGACTGACGAAGGACCTTACTTGAGAGGCAGGGAAGGGAAGAACTCCCAGGGTGGGAGGCTGGGAGAAGCAATGGAAGCTCCCAGGTGAGAGCTGGGAGGGTCCACACCCGTTTGTGCGAGATAAAGGTCAAGATCTACTAATACAGGACTCTCTCTTTTCCCTCCCCTTTTCTCTCTTTGTTTTCTTTCTTTTCTCTATTTTAATTTAGATTCATTTTTTAAATTGTATTATATGCTGAAAACTTTCAATAAAAATGCAGGGTTTTTTTATTTTTTTAAGTTACACGGTGTTTGCAGTAAGGAATCCCTCTGTCCACACAAACGCTGGGCCAAAACCTCTTCTCCAACCCCCTGCTTCCAAAAATAGTCTCCTGTGAAAAAGAGGGGCTATTTGTTTTTGTTTTATGCTTTCCAGGGGGGGGGGGTTTCCGGATGAATTTATTTGACATTTTCTAGAGCAGAGTTCCAGCCAGTCAAATCAAACTCCTTGAAGATGAGCCTCCCTGTTGTTTTATAATTGTCCTTAAATAGGTTTGTATTTTTCGGGGAGAGCCAGACACCTAAATATTTTATTTTCTTTACCACTGTTATTTCCGTTTTGCTTTGCAGCTGATCCCCCCTTTGTTCCCCGTTCATATTTTTTACTGTCGTTTTTGTTTTATTCTTGTTAATTTTCAGTCCTGCCAACAAACCAAAGTCTTCAATTACTTTTAATGCTTCGGCTGTCGAGATTTGTGGTTCCTGTAATGTCAAAACTATATCGTCAGCGAAGGCTTTGACCTTGTATTCTTTTTCTCCACACTTTATCCCTGTAATTCTTTCTGTCTCTCTTATATTTTGAAGTAATACTTCCAGTATTTGTTTTTGTTTTATGCTTTCCAGGGGGGGTTGGATGAATTTATTTGACATTTTTCAGAGCTGAGTTCAAACTCCTTGGAGATGGGCCTGCCTGGCAAGCTGTTGAGTTCCATCATGGAAGGAAGTCAAGATACAGGTATGGAAAACATATGCATTGCAGGGGGTTGGACTAGATGACCCTCGGGGTCCCTTCCAACTCTACCATTCTATGAAAACAGCAGCATCCAGATGCAAAAAGGAATGATCAACAGACTTTGTGCGTGTGGAGGGGGGAAGGCGGACTCCATGATTTGCAGCACTACCAAAACAAGCCCTTTAAAAAATCCAAATAGGGATTTCCTTCCTTCTTTTTCTTTTAAGAATGGGGCAGACCCACTGGTGTCCATTATTAAGGACAGTCAGTCCTCTATTATGAATAAACAAGAAAGCAAATGAGAGATACATACCAGCAGTTGCCAGTCTCAGAAGAGCCAAGATTTAGGGAGTGGGAGGATGTTTCAATATTTCACTTGGGAGGGTCTTACATTCCATAGACCAGCAACGATCCTTTGGCTCATCGCCAAGAGAACATGTTGATCTTTGGAGTGTGGGTGTAGATTTTTAAAAAAATAAACAACAACAACAATCACAACAACCACCGAGCAGTAGTTTCATTCAGTCTGTCAAATGGGGAACATACTCTTCCTCAGGGCTCGGGGGCCAGTCGTGTTCCGGCCATGGCTACTTGTAGTCTATGTTTTCCTCTGCCTCATGCCAGAAGACCTGTCAAAAGGTAAGGTGACTTCTGCCGGCCAGTGACATGTTCTATTACTCTTCCCTGCCAGACTTCACTTTCCTGTCTCTTCTTAAAAAGTGACCAATCCCCAAGCTGCTTTCTGAATTTGGAAGATAATTTGCAAGAGTGATGTTAAATTTCTGCAGAGATGTTTTCAGGGGAGGAAGAAAAAAAAACACTAGCTGAGAAAGGGTTAGTTGCCTTTGGAGAGCACACACATATTGGGATGTCAGAAGAGGAAAAGGATTTTCTATTTATCTTATATTACAACATTTAGCTAAATATTCTTTGAATTTCCAACATCTTCACCTGCCATTCTTCTATTGTTGGTATTGATCCATATTATTTCTCACTATTGCATTTTTATGTTTGCAAACAGCACATGATGGTTCTCTTACATTGTTTTGATCTTTTCTTTGCCATTGAAATGAATGTATGTTGCAAAAATGGTTCCACAATTTATGTAGCTTACTTTGAATAGCGGAGAGTGAAATGACTAACACAGCACTTGGGAGAAACCGAACCACAGTACAACGGAAACAGCGCTGGTTGTGATGAGTATAGGTTGGAATGCAAACTGCTGCCTTTTTACATCTCTCCAGACCTACGCTCCATGGAGGCGAAGGCGGCTCACTGTTAGCATGATGTTGATTAACTTTCAATGTACTTGTTGTGGTGATGTGTGCAAGAGGTGGAGGGGCTTGCAGATTGCGTGGGAATCTAAAAAAATATACATCTCTCTGTGATCAGAGGCACATTGATGTCCTCTTCCCCCTGAGGTTCGTTTTAGTAAAGGTCATTGTGGCATGATTAGAAAGGTTTTGCCCAATATTATCCTGAAACAATTAGCTTTATTCAACCAAACTGGATGCCTGCTACCGAAGTCCACGACAATTATGTGCTTTTATGGGGAAATATCAAGTCATGCTTTGAGGGAACAGTGTCCCTTTTTGTGTGTGTGTAGGTTGGGATCACCAAAGTTACAGGTGACAATAGCTTCCAATTCTTAAAATACAATTTTTGAAAATGTACCCAAGGGAAAAAAGTGTCCCTTTACCCTGGTGATAGTCCAAGAGAGTTATCCCAGTGTGTTTCTGAGCACAATTCAAAGTGTTGGTGCTGACCTTTAAAGCCCTAAACGGCCTTGGCCAAGTATACCTGAAGGAGCATCTCCACCCCCATTGTTCTGCCTGGACACTGAGGTCCAGCTCCGAGGGCCTTCTGGTGGTTCCCTCACTGCGAGAAGTGAGGTTACAGGGAACCAGGTGGAGGGCCTTCTCGGTAGTGGCGCCTGCCCTGTAGCATGCCCTCCCATCAGATGTCAAGGAAATAAACTATCTGACTATTAGAAGACATCTGAAGGCAGCCCTTTTTAGGGAAGTTTTTTATTTTTGATGTTGTTGCTTTTTTATTATTGTTATTGGGAGCCGCACAGAGTGGCTGGGGCAACCCAGCCAGATGGGTGGGGTATGTATGCATGTATGTATGTATGTATGTATAAATAAATATTATTATTATCATTATTCCATGGTCAGTTTGAAGCTGCAATTCTGGTAGCAAGCCCCACCGAACTCTACAGGAATTGCTTCTGAGTATACACATATAGAACCCTTCCTACGTACTCCTCAGGCAGTACTATAAAAAAGATAAAATTGGTGCGGTGAGCATTCAAGGTAAGAACAATGCGTTTAGGCAGGCAGACGCTGCAATAAAATATGTCTCTGTCTCTTTAACAGCAGATGGCTTGGTCTGCCGGCAGTGTCTCTCTATGTGGCCAATGTCACCGTGCATTCCATTTAAAAATTTCTGCCAAGTCCGTGGTGGTGCCTGCTTCACCCTGAAAGTCTTGGGGGGTAAGGAGCCTTTCTGGAGGTCGTGCATTTTCTAAGCGCCACCCTTTTATAGAATTGGCTGTGTTGGACGCAGGACAGCATTCTGCTCCCAGGCATCCCTTGAACTATGCTGTCTCAAAGAGCTGGAATTGAAAGCAAGCCTCACATGTTATCTCATTGGATGAGATCCAGGTGGAGTCCACCCACTGAGGTCACTGAACTTAATTTCAGTGGGTCTACACTGAGTATGAGTTGCCTGGCTATCACCAAATATTTTTATGCCAACCTGGTAAGGCAGGCCGTTTTCAAAATTATGCACATCCCAATATAATTCCTCTCCACACTGGAGAGCCAGTGTGGTGTAGTGGTTAAGAGCAGTGGACTTGTAATCTGGTGAACCGGGTTCTATTCCCCGCTCCTCCACATGCAGCTGCTGGTTGACCTTGGGCCAGTCACACTTCTCTGAAGTCTCTCAGCCCCACTCACCTCACAGAGTGTTTGTTGCAGGGGAGGAAGGGAAAGGAAATCGTTAGCCGTTTTGAGACTCCTTAAGGGGAATGAAAGGTGGGGTATCAAGTCCAAACTCTTCTTTTTTTATTATTGTCTTTATACCGATCATCTGTGAAGATGTTATTGGTTATTATGTATAGTCAGTCTTATGGTTTCTTGGCACTAACGCTGGATGGTGTTGCTGTTTTTCAAAGCAGCTTTGATGGCTAACAATTCATTTCCTCCAGTTCCATAGTTAATTTATGTCCTTTCATGTAGGCTCCCATCTCTTTTGTAAAACTGTAATATGCCTTACATTGATGGTATAGTACAACTTATTACATTCTCTAGAAAGGAATTGCGATAGTCCGGGGGGGGGGGAGGTTTATATGACACACACGACAACATATTTAAGCTAAGTAAGCTGCACGTTGTGGTGTTACGTTGGTCACAATAAATGTTGCATGTGAAACATATTTCAGGTAACATCTCGTCACATTTTCTTAATGCTAAGAACCTCAAAGAAGAGATTAAAATTTAAAAATATAGATTTTTCTCTTCATTTGTTGTGTGCGGGGGGGGGGGGGGTTTTTGTGACCAATGCAACATGCTCACCCAACTAAGCTCATCCAATTTTATTCCTAACATAAAAATTATTGCCAGTTCACTAAATGCGAAACCAAAACTTTCAGTACAGTAAAGGGTCATTAAACTATTGTCTATTTCCTTGGAGAGGTCTTTAACTAATCTTTAGAAAAGAAGCAGAGAGATTCTGAGTCATTTTGTATGTCATGCTCCTGGTTGCTTTACTCACGTGTAAAATGCCATTTCGAAAAGCTGTTGGCAGATAAGGAAAATTTGGAAAGTTACCTTTAAAATAACGCAGAACATGTTAACTCTATATGGGGGAAAATGGGTTTGTAGGTGGACATTTTCTTGGAATTTCCCTAATACAAACTCTTTTTCTCTTTTCCCAATTCCAGAAAAGCGGTTGGAGAAACTTATGCTAGGTTGCGAAGAGGATGCAAAGCACAAATGTGGAAGTCAGTGGAGGCACCCCAAAACTGATTTCCATTACATATTTAGCTGCTGCTCTAATAAAGACAACTGCAATTGGAAACCCTGGATCCGTCCATGGTAACCCCTTTCTCTGGAATTGCCATAAAAGTTCATTCCATTTTCATGGAGTAATCAGGCAACTTCATTGTCAGCTCACTGTATTCCAGAGTTTTCTGTGTTCTCCTCCCATTCCCCCTCCCCATTTTGTTTGCCACCATAGAATGCAGTTACAGCACCAGCCTGCCCAGTGTGTTAAGGCAAAGCACCGTCGATGGTGTTTCTGGTTCACTGTGACTTTAATCAAAAGCTTCCTGTTTTCAGGTTGTGGCCCTCTTCTACCTTTCCCTTCGGTGCTGCTGGGAGACTAATGATGAATGGTTCCTCCACATTTAGCTGGCAATACCCAAACCACTTACCTAGGAGTAAGAATCCCTGAAATAAATGGGATTGTGGCGTTTGCCCTCCTAGGTGTGTGACATCATACTGGGTTCATAAGGCAGCGGGGAAGTGAGCACAGTGGTGGCACAGGGATAAATAGACTGTTAAACGTCCGGGGACCCTGTGTGATCGGCATAAAAGTGGTGTCAGCGGTGGGATTCGAACCCATGCCCCCGAAGAGACTGGAGCCTTTTGTGGCCATCACACAGGGTCCCCGGACGTTTAACGGTCTATTGATCCCTGTGCCACCACTGTGCTCACTTCCCCGCTGCCAGCAACCCGTTACTCTCAGGTACACACTGAGTCCAGACAGTTGTTAAAATTGAAGCAAATAAACAAGTTTATTTTATAAGTATTAACAAGTTTCTGGTTTCTCAGAATATTCTTGTCAGTTTCTTTACTTTCTTTACCGGCCTATACCTTCCTAATACCTTTCTGACTGATTATCTCTACGGTTTGACCGGCTCCTCTTAACCGATTCTCTCACTCTCCCACATCAGACTAGCCCAACCCACATACTTATCCTCTCAGTCTCTTCTCTAACTCCAGACTGACTTCTTAACAACTCTAACTCCTCCCCTTGGGTTCCTATTGGTTAGTCATTTTACAATTAGTTAACCCTTTCCTTATGAACCCAGTATGACGTCACACACCTAGGAGGGCAGACGCCACAGGGATGCACTTCTGTGTGGACTTGTATAGGATTGTGTTGTTCATCGGCCTCTAATCACTGTGACAGCATAGCAGAGGCACTTGACTAAAGCAGGTAAAAGAGAGAAAGTCCTACTGAACAAACCAGTATACAACTGGTATATGCTTGGGAGCTAGTGTAGGGAGGAGATGGACCTTTAAAGCCCTAAATGGCCTCGGTCCTGTATACCTGAAGGAGCGTCTCCACCCCCATCATTCAGCCCGGATGCTGAGATCCAGCGCCGAGGGCCTTCTGGCGGTTCCCTCATTCTGAGAAGTGAGGTTACAGGGAACCAGGGAGAGGGCCTTCTCAGTAGTGGCGCCCACTCTGTGGAACACTCTCCCTTCAGATGTGAAGGAAATAAGCAGCTATCCTATCTTTAAAAGACATCTGAAGGCAGCCCTGTTCAGGGAAGTTTTTAATATTTAACGCTGTATTGTTTTTAACACTTGATTGGGAGCCGCCCAGAGTGGCTGGGGAAACTCAGCCAGATGGGCGGGGTATAAATAAATAAATTATTATTATTCTTATTCTTATTATTATTATGGTTGATCTTGCTGCTTTTCACTGCCTTTAAAAAAACAAAAAACAAAACCCAGTGCGCATTGGTGTCTTTACAGGAAGAACTTTGATAATGAAGAAATAAGCCAGTTTGAAAAGCTGAAAGGCACGGAGGCGCCTGTGACAACATCGAAGGGACCAATTCAGAATTTGGATGGCAGCAGTGCTGCCATTTAAAGTCGCCTTGCGTTCGTGTTAGAAACTGGTGATTCTGAAATCCAGAATGATTCCTGCAGTTCAGTGGCGTGTCTCGGAGGCAAAACATCTTCGGCTTAAGAAATGAAAGGAAACTAATGTTTAATAAAACAATCAATAGGCGTAATGCCGTTAGATGTGTGTGTGTTTTTTGCATCCACTTGTCCATTAAACTTGGAGGGCCTCTGGCGCCATTGATTAATGCTTAGCAACAACAGTCACCTTCAATGGCCTGGTTTGCAGTCAGCAGTCAGTTAGTGGCCCTTATTCTGATTGCCCCTGCTATGAACCTAGCAACCTTTGCTGTTATCTGCTCATTTTGATCTGAAAGAAGAAAGGACATTGTGGCAGTGGTTGAGCGCCCTGGTATGGTTAGTACAAGTGGGGTGATGATCTCGTTCCTCAGGTCTTTGTAGAGAGTACAGGACAGGAGGACGTGTGCCGCTGTTTTGGTGCTACCATCTCCACAGGGGCAAAGACGTTTCTCAGGTGGGATCTTTTGGAATCAACCCTCAAGTACCGTAGATGGCAAAACATCCAGTCCTGCAAGTGTAAAAGCACACCTGTATTTTGGGATAATAAGTTTGTGCAGATATGGGGCCAGAGAATCAAAATGGAGAGGTGGAAACTGAACATACCAAGGGCAGAATTTCCTTATAGTGGCCAGGTTGTTCTGATGCTCGATATCTTTTAGACGTTGACCAATTACCGTATTTTTCGCCCTATAGGACGCACTGTCCCATAAGGCGCACCTAGTTTTTTGGGGGGGAAACAAAGGAAAAAAATATTTTTCCCCCCAGGCGCAAGGCTGGGGCGGGGGAAGCCTGAACTTCCCCCGACCCCAGCCCCCAGAACAGGCAACTCTCCACAAGCTGTGGGAGCCCAGCGCAGGGCTCCCGCGCCTTGCGGAGAGCTGCGTGAAGTCTGGGCGCGCTGAGCTCAGCGCGCCCAGGCTTCAGCATGCAGGCAACTCTCCCCACGGCTTGTGGAGATCTGCGCGAAGCCTGGAGAGCGAGAGGGGTCGGCGTGCATTCGCCCCATAGGATGCACACACATTTCCCCTTCATTTTTGGAGGGGGAAAAGTGCGTCCTATGGGGCGAAAAATACGGTAGACTGTTTGCTTTAGGACCACTATCCACGGCTTGTGGAGAGCAGCTTGCTCTGGGGGCTGGGGTCGGGGGAAGCTCGGGCTCCCCCCGCCCCAGCCTTGCGCCTGGGGGAAAAAATATTTTTTTCCTTTGTTTCCCCCCCAAAAAACTAGGTGCGCCTTATGGGACAGTGCGTCCTATAGGGCGAAAAATACGGTAATTGGTCACCCCCAGCTGCGCGTCACCCCCAGCTGCGCGTCTGGGGGGTGAAATAAATTTTTTTTCTTTATTCCCCCCCCAAAAAACCTAGGTGCGCCCTATGGTCCGGTGCGCCCTATGGTGCGAAAAATACGGTAGGCATGGAAATTAATTGGTAGCCAGTATAGTCAGGCCAGGCCAGGCCTTACATTGCTTAGACCAGAGCATGTGTCTTGAGCCAAGGCAGCTGAAAGGCCATGTAAATACTGGTGCAATTTTGCCTTTTGGCAACATAAACGATTCTCCATGGGGCCCAAGGCTATCATACCTGCCAATCATAATGCCTATATGGTATCTGGGGTAATCTCTCTCTCTCTGCATACCTGTTGCTGGAGATTGCAAGTGAGAGAGCGCAATTATGCCCCACTTGTGGGCTGCCCATGGGCAGGGAGTGAGCAGGATGGTGGACTGCCCAAGCCTTTGGCTGGATCCACCTGAGCTCAACTTGCATGTTTGTATAAGTGATTTAGATCTGCACTGCAACCCTATGCCTCTTTACTCAGAAATCAGTGGGGCTTAGTCACCCGTGTTGTGTAGGATTGCAGCTGGGTTGTGTGCAGTACCAGATCAGCTCTTACTGAGTATGGGTAAAATGAATCCAGTTCCATTTGAACAGTCTTCACTGGTGGCGCAATGAGTACAAGGGAAGCCGAACATTTTGTTTCTGGTCTATTGAATGGTCATCTCAGCTCTGTCCTTTGTAACCATTGAGCCGCATCACGGGATACTCTTCAAGGCACAAGGAAATTCTGTGCTTGGGTTGTGATGTAGTGTGTGTGTGTGTGTTAAAAAAGCCTACAAGATCCCATTCACTGCAGTCGCTGCATACTGATTGCTCTGCTTTGTAGACCTAAAGCTTGAAATGTGGGATGATAATAACAGAACAGAACACTTGGGGAGTCAAGATAAGAAGATGGAATCTTGCAGCATGACTTTGATCCAGAACAGGCTGGTAATGTGTACACACAGAAGGTGCACACCTTAGATTTTATTTTGGGAGAGAAATGTGGTAAATATAAATATAGAGCTATCGCTCAGATGGGATTCTTACCTGGGAGACAAATGAAAGGTAATGTTAGAAATATAATTGATTTAATTGGATATTTGGGTTCCAGGAAAGATAAACAAGCAGCTTTGATATTTATAGATGCTGAGAAGGCATTTGATAATGTGTCTTGGTATTTTATGAAAAGAAACTTAGAACTTATGGATATGGGTCCAATGTTTCTTAATGGTATTCTGGTGATTTACTCTGAACAATATGCTAAGTCATCAGTCAATAGCACATTGACCGACAAGATTGAGATTACAAAAGGAACTAGACAGGGGTGCCCGTTGTCACCATTATAACAGTCCTTGAGGTCCTGACAAGGAAGTTAGAAGCAACTAAGGAAATGAAGGGGATTGGTATTGGTTCAAAAGAATATAAATTAAAGGCCTTTGCTGATGATCTAGTACTGACATTAGAACAACCGATATCCAGCGCAGTGGAAGCACTGGAGAGAATAGAAGTATATGGGCAATTAGCGGGGACGCGGGTGGCGCTGTGGGTAAAAGCCTCAGTGCCTAGGGCTTGCCGATCGAAACGTCGGCGGTTCGAATCCCCGTGGCGGGGTGCGCTCCCGTTGCTCGGTCCCAGCGCCTGCCAACCTAGCAGTTCGAAAGCACCCCTGGGTGCAAGTAGATAAATAGGGACCGCTTTCTAGCGGGAAGGTAAATGGCGTTTCCGTGTGCGGCTCTGGCTCGCCAGAGCAGCGATGTCACGCTGGCCACGTGACCCGGAAGTGTCTCCGGACAGCGCTGGCCCCCGGCCTCTTGAGTCAGATGGGCGCACAACCCCAGAGTCTGGCAAGACTGGCCCGTACGGGCAGGGGTACCTTTACCTTTACCTTTATACTCAAGAAATCCAAAACAAAATTATTAACTAAGAATATGGATAGTAAGGAAATAGGGGAACTGCAACAGAAAACAGGAATGATGATAGCAAAAAAAGAGTAAAATATCTGGGAGTCTGGCTCACATCTAAAAATATAAATCTGTATAAGGATAATTATGAAAAAGTGTGGAATGAAGTCAAAAGATATTTGGAAATTTGGGGAAGAATGAAATTATCATTTATGGGAAGAATTTCTGCTATAAAAATGAGCGTGCTACCAAGAATGTTATTTTTTCCCCAAACAATCCCGATTATCAGCGGAACAGGACAATTCAATATATGGCAAAAGAGACTTTCGAAATTTGTCTGGCAAGGGGGAAAAAACAAGAATTAAGTATAAGCTTTTGACAGATGCTTTTGACCTATGAAGAAGAGGTTAACCTGCAAAAGAAGGCTTAACTGAGGGAGGGCAGGGGAGGAGAAGCTCTGGAGCTGACTGAGGATTCCCAGGTAAGTTCTGCCGGCTATTGTGTGGGCAGGGCGGTCCCTCCCCTTATCTGGCCAAATCTCCCAGCAACACCTCCCCAGCCAGGATAGGATAACTGGCAGAGGTAGGAGGAGACCTCCAGGTGTCCGGCTGCGGGTGGTGGTGGTGGTGAAGCCAGGCTGTACTGCCAGGAGCAGCATAGGTCCAGGGGTGTGAGTTCCAAAACAGAGTCCACAGCAGCAAGAGGTCAGGTCAGTTTCTCCTTCTCTATGCCAACAGGCTGGACGATGTGCTACGGCTTCGCCCTGCAGACCCAGAGGCCACACTTGGCTAAGCTTTGGCTACTTGCTGCCTGTGTCACCCTCTGCTTTGGGCTAGGAGGTAAGTCCCGCTCATGAGATAGGAGGGGAGTTACAACCCCAGTGCTCGGAATCCCTTTTTTTGGGGGGGGGGCATACATTTTCAGAAAGTCATCAGGTGCTGAAAAGACAGCAGAGGTGGCAACCGCCTAAAAATGGAGGGGAGGGAATTCCAAAGGGTAGGCAGGTGCCACAACACACCAAAGACCTAAATGGTGTGGAACGGGCCTCCTGATAACATGGTCCCTTGCAGGAGGTTCTCTCTAGGAGAGCGCAGTGATACGTTGGGTATGGAAGGGAGGAGGAGACCTCCAACTGGTGGGGATTGTTCCAACTATTATTTGAGCCTTTTATTCTTCCTGTTAGTAATGTATTTTTATTGATCACAGTAAGGTCCCAGGGTGGGCCACTGACATCTTCAACAGAACCCGCTCCGGAGAGTTTGGAGAAAACCCTGAAACAGATTTTGTGGATCCCTGGGGGGGGGGGGGGAGAGAAAGAGACGTTTCAAAGGTGCAAGGAGAAATCTGTGTGCTGATGAAGCAATCTGCTTAGTATTGCTGCCCCATAACAATAACAATAACAATAACAATAACAATAATTTATTATTTATATCCTGCCCATCTGGCTGAGTTTCCCCAGCTACCCTGGGAGGCTCCCAGCATTAAAAACATGCCATGTTTAAGTTGATCAGGTCCAACATGGTTTCTTTAACTAAGATTTGAAGCAAGCTTGCAGTTTTAAACCATGCACACTTAATTTCGCACACAATTCTGAAGCATCCAGCTCCTCCTGTTCTGCAACCTCCTTTGTACCTGGGTTTTCACTCTGCCTTTCCCTCCCTACTCCTTTTCTGCCGACCTCTCGCCCAAGACACCGTAACGGATTAAGTTTGAGAACCAAGGTACCACTGTAGATAGATAGATCGATGATAGATAGATAGATGATAGATGATAGATAGATAGATATAGATTGATAGATGATAGATGATAGATGATAGATGATAGATAGATAGATATAGATAGATGATAGATAGATAGATGATAGATAGATAGATGATAGATAGATAGATAGATAGATAGATAGATAGATAGATAGATAGATA
>JAXCMG010000002.1:27191539-27224046 GCA_034642415.1 Podarcis siculus
ATAGATAGATAGATAGATAGATAGATAGATAGATAGATAGATAGATATAGACCGATAGATGATAGATAGATGATAGATAGATAGATGATAGATAGATGGATAGATAGATAGATAGATAGATATAGATAGATAGATAGATGATAGATAGATAGATGATAGATAGATAGATCAAATGGCACCACTGTAGATAGATGATAGATAGACAGATAGATAGATAGGTGATAGATAGATAGATGATAGATAGATAGGTGATAGATAGATGATAGATAGATGATAGATAGATGATAGATAGATAGATAAATAGATAGATAGATAGATAGATGATATAGATAGATAGATAGATGATAGATGATAGATGATAGATGATAGATAGATAGATAGATGATAGAGAGATAGATAGATAGATAGATAGATAGATAGATGATAGAGAGATAGATAGATAGATAGATGATAGATAGATAGATAGATAGATAGATAGATAGATAGATGATAGATGATAGATGATAGATAGATGATAGATGATAGATAGATGGATAGATGGATAGATGATAGAGAGATAGATAGATAGATAGATAGATAGATAGATAGATAGATAGATAGATGATAGATAGATAGATCAAATGGCACAATCTATTTTCTCCCCCCTTTCAAAGAACCCACTTTTAGTACACTTCTTCCCCTTAGCTAGCTATTTCCCTTTCACATACCCCAAAATTGAAGAAGACACATGCGCTTTGGAAACTGGAATTCGCTTTTATAGCTCAGCTCCCATTCAAGGGGCTTAGAATTTTCCCCAAGGTCTGCTATCAGCCCCTGAATGGGCAGGGCAGAAATGTTGCCAATAAATTTGTGGGAGGGTTCTGGGAAGCACCCAGCTTGTCGCTGCAAAAAGCGAGACGGTGAGCTTGGTGGATGTCTGGGGCTGCTCTTCTGGCACAGCAGAACTCTTCTTAGACCCTTCTCACCTAGGCAGGTTGCTTGCCAGGAAGAGCTGAAATGAGGCATTTCTTTTACAGCAGTAGCAATCAACTGCCAGGTCTGCAAACTGGAGCCGGAGGCGAGCATGCAGTGCTGGCCTAGAAGAAGCAGTTGCACAATAAGGGATGGATATTGCTTGCAGTTAATAACTATTGATGGTAAGGATTCTGTCGAGGGTGCTTGCCATTGTCTCTGCTCCAACCCCTAAAACAGCTGTGGAGAAGCTTTGGCTCTCCAGGTGTTTTAATTTCAGTCCACCATTCGGACTTTTTGTATGTTTTGAATTATTGCTGGGGTGGGTGGCGCTGTGGTCTAAACCACTGAGCCTCATGGGCTTGCCGATCAGAAGGTCAGCGGTTTGAATCCCTGTGACGGGGTGAGCTCCCGTTGCTCTGTCCCAGCTCCTGCCAACCTAGCAGTTCGAAAGCACACCAGTGCAAGTAGATAAATAGGTACCGCTGTGGCAGGAAGGTAAACAGTGTTTCCATATAATCTGGTTTCTGTCAGTGTCCCATTGCACCAGAAGCGGTTTAGTCCTGCTGGCCACATGACCTGGAAAGCTGTCTGTGGACAAACACCGTCTCCCTCGGCCTGAAAGCGAGATGAGTGCCACAACCCCATAGTCATCTTGGACTGGACTTAACCATCCAGGGGTCCTTTACCTGTGGTGGTGGGAGGAGACCAGCAGTACCTCCTAATTACTGAGAGTGGAGGCAGTATGGTGATGGGAGCTGCCAAGAAGGAGCCATATGTGGCCTTCAAAGTGCATGCTGCAGCTGTCATTGGCACCGTGGCAGCAGTGGTGGGTGATGGAGGCCAGTTCTGCTGCCCCCGTGGATCCTGCCGCCTGAGGCGGTTACCTCCCCTTGCCTCATGGGTGGACCAGCCTGGCTTAGCATTCTACTTGTACTGAGGATGTATCCTGCACATTCATTTGGCCTTTGTCTCCACAGTCGAAACAGATACCGTAAAACATATACGTAGGAACTGCATTTCCAAAGCCACAAAGATGTGCAGGCGCAAATTCCTGAGCGACGACAGAAAAGAAATCTACGCTTTTGCCTGCTGTGATGAAAATGGGTGTTTGATGCCTCATGGAATGGCCAACTGAAGTGTATAGTGAAGATGATCCGGACACAAAAGCTTCCAGACATATGGCAACCCCAGTTTTTGTTCAGATGTGCTCTTGTGAGTTGTATCTGAGGTGGTGCGAAGTTAAGTGTCCTGCCAGTGCATAGTGTATAGGAAAACCAGCATAAAGCGTTTGTATTGCAATAATAAAACTCTATATGCTTATGTGGTGTTGGTGGTGGAGGAAGTCGTCGTGGCAGCTCTTCATTGTGGCATGACACCAGGAAGAGGATGGCGCATGGCATAATAATAATAATAATAATAATAATAATAATAATAATTTATTCATACCCCGCCTATCTGGCTGCGTTTCTCCAGCCACTCTGGGCGGCTTCCAACGGAATATTAAAATACAATAACCTAAAGGTAAAGGTAAAGGTACCCCTGCCCGTACGGGCCAGTCTTGACAGACTCTAGGGCTCCTCTCACTCTAGAGGCCGGGAGCCAGCACTGTCCGCAGACACGTCCGGGTCACGTGGCCAGCGTGACAAGCTGCATCTGGTGAGCCACTGCAGTACACGGAACGCCGTTTACCTTCCCGCTAGTAAGCGGTCCCTATTTATCTACTTGCATCCGAGGGTGCTTTCGAACTGCTAGGTTGGCAGGCGCTGGGACCGAGTGACGGGAGTGCACCCTGCCGCGGGGATTTGAACCACCGACCTTTCGATCGGCAAGTCCTAGGCGCTGAGGCTTTTACCCACAGCGCCACCCGCGTCCCTATTAAACATTAAAAGCTTTCCTAAACAGAGCTGCCTTCAGATGTCTTCTAAAAATCTGGTAGTTGTTTTTCTTTTTGACATCTGATCAGAGGGTGTTCCACAGGGCGGATGCCACTACCGAGAAGGCCCCTCTGCCTGGTTCCCTGTAACTTGGCTTCTCACAGCGAGGGAACCGCCAGAAGGCCCTCGATGCTGGACTTTAGTGACCGGGCAGAACGATGGAGGTGGAGATGCTCCTTTAGGTATACTGGACCGAGGCCGTTTAGGGCTTTAAAGGTTAGCACCAATACTTTGAATTGTGCTCGGAAACGCACAGGAGGCTGTTGCAAGCTGTCACCAGCATCGGGAAACACTGAAAGGGTGGGGAGCTGGCATAGATTAATCCCTTCATGGGAGAGCAGCACCTTGAATTTAGCTACCTGTGGCATTCAGATTGCTAAAAGTTAGAAGTATCCTGAAAATACAGGGGAAAACAAAGCACAATACAATATGGCCAAAGTGTGTTGGGGAAACAGTTCAATGAATTGAGGGCAAGGAGTTTCCCAGAGCAATGAGGTTAGTGCTATGTCACTGTGAAGAGTGCCCCTTCCCCAAGGTGGTAATGAAGAGGGCTGTCAGCAGGGGTGGGGAGGCTCCAGCTGGGGGAACCCCCAGAGGAGGAAGGCTCAGAGTCCGGGGATTGGTAGTGGGACACAGAGGTCAAAGGGAGAAGATTGGTGAGAGGAGGTGTCCGAAGCTAAAGGGGCAACAGGTTTTAGTGAGCAAGAAGAGCCTGTGACAGGGAGCAGTTCAGACTCCAAGGCTGAAGCAAAGGACGGCAGTGGTGATCAAGGGACTGCTGAAGAAGCCAGCTGTGACAAGCTCCCCTCCTCCTGGGCCTCCAAGAATGCTGAAATGTGGCACAGAATTTTTTTGTTTTTTATTTTAAAAAAGCATGCCCATCCACTTGCCTGCCAAGACCACTGCATGCCACTGGGCCCACACAGAGACCACTCACATAGACATCCCCACACAGCAACGTAACACACAGCCCTTTGTTCCCACCAGAGTTCTTTTAATACAGCATCTTCCTTAGACTGCATTCAAAGGCACTAGTCTCTGTCATTACAGCAGTGGAGCTCATGCAATTGCTGTAAGCCCTGGTGGACCTTTCGAGTTTTGCACCCGCTGGTATAGAAGCCACATCGTTTGTAGTAGCGCAACACATGTTTAGTTACCACTGGGAAGAGAAAGAAAAGTATCTGGGTTACTTTTAGTAACTGGGGAATGATGCTTGATGATAATGTCAGGATCCACCCTTGCTAGGTCCCCATCAGTGACAGCTGGGGAAACGGGGGTCTGTGCTGAAGGGCAGGTTTTTGCTACCACTGTTCCCAGGTACAGCAACCAACACCCCCGTTTATCCTCAAGAATGAATGGAAAGTTCCCATGACATTAGGTGAAGCATTGCAATTGGGATGCCACTGGCCAGAGGGCCCAACCTGGCCCCTGACTTGAGATACCTCAGCCAGGTGGTCTCTATCACATGGACTTATCCCGGATCCTTTCTGTACCTTGGCATGCTAGAGTTTGACTGGAGAATTATAAGTGAACTTAGAAAACTCCTGTTTTTCCTACTGCTTGCAGGTATTGTTGGTTCAAAGAATTTCCAGGGGAATACATTTCATCATGTGACTGAGGGCTTGGAATCAGGTTTTGCATTAGCGTAGCTTAGAGCTTCCATTGGAACGAGGTGCTTCTCTCGTAGTTCTTGTTCTGCTGAAATTGCAAGATCCCCGAACCTCCTCTGCACCCAGTCATACTAGCCCTGCCCCACCACCCACCCATGGAAATGCACTGAAAATAAGGGGGGGAGAAAGACCCTAACCCAGAATCCTCAGTAAAAAGACATTTTACAATGAACTGAAGAAATGATAGCTTGGAGTGATAGCTTGGAGACAGCAAACTAGGCTTCCTGGAAGTAACTAGAAGTGACAGCTCTTTCTCTTTTGAGCAACATGTCTCTCGGTCTGAGGGGCCAGGCTCAAGACAGTCATTATATAAGGCCGAGAGGGGCCTTCTTGGCTGCTCGCCCCATTCTAATGGGCTTCAAGGTACAAGAGGGCTCTGGGGTGGCTCTGAAGAGCAGCAGAGATGTGGGTGGTGGTTCCTTAGGCCGTTAAGTGCATCATGTCCTGATTGTTTAACAAATGCTAATGGGACGTGAGTTTAGCTGGATGCTATACTGAATGTCCCAGACCTCAGTGGTCCTCTGATGCTATCTTTTGTGGAGGCATGCCTGTTCCTTTGAATGGGTTCTCTGCCCAGCTCCACATTTCTTGGTTGACTGAGCCACGCAAACCAAAAGAGGAGCATGGTGCACCAGGGTAGGCAAGTTCAGTAGCTGATTGGGCTCTGAGGCCCAGAACATACAGCTTTTAATTTTAACAATCCTAAGTGCTTGCGAGGAACAAGTGCTTGTGATACCCCAGTAAAAAGGTAAAAGGTAAAAGACCCCTGGACGCTTAAGTCCATTCAAAGACAACTTTGTGGTTGAGGCACTCATCTCACTTTCAGGCCAAGGGAGCCGGTGTTTGTCCACAGACAGCTTTCCGGGTCATGTGGCCAGCATGACTAAACCGCTTCTGGAGCAACAGAACATGACAAAAGCCAGAGCACACGGAAACACCATGTACAGTGGTACCTCGTGTTACAGATGCTTCAGGTTACAGACTAAGACCTTGGGTTAAGAAGTTTGCTTCAGGATGAGAACAAAAATCGTGCAGCGGCAGTGCAACGGCAGCGGGAGGCCCCATTAGCTAAAGTGGTACCTCAGGTTAAGAACAGTTTCAGGTTAAGTACGGACCTCCAGAAAGAAATAAGTTCTTAATCCGAGGTACCAATGTACCTTCCCCCCACAGTGGTACCTATTTATCTGCCTGCATTGGTGAGCTTTCAAACTTCTAGGCTGGCAGGGGCTGGGACTGACCCAACTCAAGATTCTGAATGTCCTAGAGGTAAAGGTAAAGGTGCCTCTGCCCATACGGGCCAGTCTTGACAGACTCTAGGGTTGTGCGCTCAATTCACTCTAGAGGCTGGGAGCCAGCACTGTCCGCAGACACTTCCGGGTCATGTGGCCAGTGTGACGAAGCTGCTCTGGTGAACCGGCACCAGAGCAGCACACGGAACGCCGTTTACCTTCCCGCTATAAAGCGGTACCTATTTATCTACTTGCACTTAAGGGTGCTTTCGAACTGCTAGGTGGGCAGGAGCTGGGACTGAACGACGGGAGCTCACCCCGCTGCGGGGATTCGAACCGCCGACCATGCGATCGGCAAGTCCTAGGTGCTGAGGTTTTACCCACAGTGCCACCCGCGTCCCTACAATGTCCTAGAGCTCAGATTCCAAATGATGCAGTCTTACATGGGAAGGAAGTGTATTCCTTTCAATTAACAAGACTTTCATTATATGAGGCTCAGAGGCACCTTCTTTGTTCCTCAGGGCACCTGTCCCTGGTAGGCTCGAACGGCACAAGGAGCTTTTTAGGTGCATAATATACTGCTTGTTTGGACAAATCCAAATGGGCTGAAGCTGAGGAACCAGCCTGATGCAGTACAGAGTGTCCCAGACTTCAGCGACCCTCTTACATGTAAGGATTACTTGTTCACCACCAGGAAGCTTCAGCCAGGCCCATATGTGCTACTCACATTGTTGTTTCATAGTCTTAGGCCTCCCTGGGCCCCTGATGCTATCTTATGGGGAAGGATTGCAGCATGTGTTCCCCACCAGGAAGTTGCAGCCAGGCATACGTGATTGTTGCATCACACAAAATTTCTTCTTTTTTTAATATGATTTTTATTAATTTTCATCCAAAATTATACATTTTTAACCAAATTTTAACAAATTATGCTTTTGAGACTTCCTTCGGTTTTTCTGGTAATCATCCGTATTTACTCCTAAAGAAAACGCTTTTCCTTCATTGCATTGCCTTTTAACCTTCTCCCTTTTCAATATATATATTTTTCCAAACAATACATCTTAACCTTTCACAGTGCTTCTTGAAACCCCACTAGCGTTGTTGGTATATCACATACATTTTTCAGATAATCTACAAACTTTCCCCAATCTTCGATGAACTTTTGGTTTTGGGCATATCTTATTTTCCCAGTCAATTTGTCCAGTTCCGCATAGTTTGTTAGTTTCATTCTCCAATCTTGAATCATCGGTGTTTCTTCCCGTTTCCATTTCTGGGCCAGTAAAATTCTTGCTGCCGTAACTGCATACTGGAATAATTTACAGTCTTTTCTTCTTATTTCTTTCCCTGTGATTCCTAAAAGAAAAGCTTCTGGTCACTTAACAAAAGTATATTTTAACATTTTTTTTAATTCATTATATATCCCACATCACACGAAACTTCAGCTGACTAGGCACCATTAGACCTGGATCAAAGACCAGTTTTTATATTAAAAGGTTTGGATACTGAAGATTTATTGCTTTTTTCCATCCAGCTTACGCTTCCGTTGCGAGCTCATCAAGTGCAGCCCCGGAAGAAAAGCATTTAGCAGATGCACAGCTTAGTCCGTGTGAGAAAGGAAGTAAATCAAGTCCAGACAGCTTCTCTCCATCCTAGAAGCATTTTTATTAACAGCAAAAACAGTATTTACAATCCATCAGAATCCAGCTCCATTTTCCTCTGACTCCTTTCTGCTTCGGAGCAGCGACCGACTGAAAAACGAAAGCACTTCTCACAGCATACACAACAAAGAGCTGTGACACAACATCCTGGCTGACTTCCCGTGGAAGCCCTTCCCTCAGACGTGAGACACAGAAGGTTAACTCTGTAACCACCACACTCTACAGATACAGAAGGGTATATTTTACTCGAGGACCTAAAGGGCATATTTCATCAGCGCTACCGGGTGAATGGGCTGGGAGGCCACACAGCTACTGACCCTGCAACCATTGAGTGGATTTCTGTACGTTCCTTTCTGTACAGCCTCAGATGCTCCCAAGGGTGGTAAGTTGGACTAATTAAATGGAACCTTCTCCCCTCAAAAAGACTTCACCCAGAATCCTCAGTAAAAAGACATTTTACAATGAACTGAAGAAATGATAGCTTGGAGTGATAGCTTGGAGACAGAAGACTAGGCTTCCTGGCAGTAAGTAGAAGGGGCCGCTCTTTCTCTGTTGAGCAACACGTCACTCCGTCTGAGGCTCAATACAGACATTATATAAGGCCGAGAGGGGCCTTCTTGGCTGCTCACCCCATTCTAGTGGGCTTAAACCTACAAGAGGACTCTGGGCTGGCTCTGAAGAGCAGCAGAGATGTGGGTGGTAGTTCCTTGAGCCGTTAAGTGCATCATGTCCTGATTGTTTAACAAGTCCTAATGGGACGTGAGTTTAGCTGGATGCTATACAGAATGTCCCAGACCTCAGTGGTCCTCTGATGCTATCTTTTGTGGAGGCATGCCTGTTCCTTTTAATGGGTTCTCTGCACAGCTCCACATTTCTTGGTTGACTGAGCCACGCAAACCAAAAGAGGAGCATGGTGCACCAGGGCAGGCAAGTTCAGAAGCTGATTGGGCTCTGAGGCCCAGAACATACAGCTTTTAATTTTAACAATCCTAAGTGCTTGTGATACCCCAGTAAAAAGGTAAAGGACCCCTGGACGGTAAAGTCCAGTCGAAGGCAACTATGGGGTTGAGGTGCTCATCTTGCTTTCAAGCCGAGGGAGCCGGCGTTTGTCCGCAGACAGCTTTCTGGCCAGCAGGACTAAACTGCTTCTGGCACAACGGAACAACATGACTGAAGCCAGAGTGCACGGAAATGCAATGTCCCTTTCCGCCACAGCGGTACTTATTTATCTACTTGCACTGGTGCATTTTTGGACTGCTAGGTTGGCCGGAGCAGGGACTGATCCAACTTGAGATGCCAAATGCTGTACAGAATGTCCTAGAGCTCAGCTTCCAAATGATGCTGTCTTACATGGGAAGGAAGTGTATTCCTTTCAGTTAACAAGACTTTCATTATATGAGGCTCAGATGCACCTTCCTTGTTCCTCAGGGCACCTGTCCCTGGTAGGCTCGAACGGCACAAGGAGCTTTTTAGGTGCATAATATACTGCTTGTTTGGACAAATCCAAATGGGTTGAAGCTGAGGAACCAGCCGGATGCAGTACAGAGTGTCCCAGACTTCAGCAACCCTCTTACATGTAAGGATTACTTGTTCACCACCAGGAAGCTTCAGCCAGGCCCATATGTGCTACTCACATGGTTGTTTCATAGTCCTAGGCCTCCCTGGGCCCCTGATGCTATCTTATGTGGAAGGATTGCAGTATGTGTTCCCCAACAGGAAACTGCAGCCAGGCATATGTGATTGTTGCATCACACGAAACGTCAGCTGACTAGGGACCATCAGACCTGAACTAAAGACCAGTTTTTACATTAAAAGGTTTGGATACAGAAGGGTATATTTTACTTGAGGACCTAAAGGGCATATTTCACCAGCGCTACCGGGTGAATTGGCTGGGAGGCCACACAGCTACTGACCCTGAAGCCACTGAGTGGATTTCTGTGTGGTCCTTTCTGTACAGCCTCAGATGCTCCCAAGGGTGGTAAGTTGGACTAATTAAATGGAACCTTTTCCCCTCAAAAAGACATCACCTAGAATCCTCAGTAAAAAGCCACTTTACAATGAACTGAAGAAATGAGTTTCGAAGCCTCTTGCTTGGCCTCCGTCACAGCAGAAAATTTTGGATTTTTCCAATCACTCATTCACCAGAAAGATATGAACGGAAAGCAGTCCTCTCTCCAGATGAAAAACCTAAGTTCAGTGGAGGCCGGTCTACTACTACTTATTCTTAAGTTTCCACTAGAATCCCAAATTACACTCTTTCTATTTCCCCCAACCTTCAGTACTGAATTTCAATGGAGAGAGAATCCTGAATATTTTTCTGTCAATCTCCCGTTCTCTGGATAATCAGCTCTCTGCAAAGGGATTGTTGCGGTGAGGTGATCCCACCCACTTGTTCCTAGGCAGAAAATACCAGGCAATAAGTAGTCATAGTAGCTGAACCTCGAGTAAGGAAGATGTCACTTGGTTTGAAGAACCAGGCTCAATGCAGCCATGGCATACGGCCAGGGGGAACCTTGTTGACATCCCAGCTCACCTGCGATGCCCACCCACTCACCTGCTGAGACCCTGCACCCATGCACGCCACTGGGCACACACAGAGCCCACTCACATAGACATCCCCAAACAGCAACACAACCTAATACAAATTGCACAGCCATTTGTTCACACAGGAGTTCTTTTAATACAGCATCCTCCTTAGACGGCATTCAAAGGCAGTGGTCTCTGTCGTTACAGCAGTGGAGCTCGTGCACTTGCTGTACGCCCTGGTGGACTTTTCGAGTTTTGCAGTCGCTGGTATAGAAGCCGCATTTTTTGTAGTAGCGCAAGACATGTTTAGTTACCACTGGGAAGAGAAAGAAAAGTATCTGGGTTACTGTTAGTAACTGGGGAATGATGCTTGATGATAATGTCAGGATTCACCCTTGCTAGGTCCCCATCAGTGACAGCTGGGGAAATGGGGGTCTGTGCTGAAGGGCAGGTTTTTGCTACCACTGTTCCCAGGTATAGCACTCAACACCCCTGCTTATCCTCAAGAATGAATGGAAAGTTCCCATGACATTAGGTGAAGCATTGCAATTGGGATGCCACTGGCCAGAGGGCCCAACCTGGCCCCTGACTTGAGATACCTCAGCCAGGTGGTCTCTATCACATGGACTTATCCAGGATCCTTTCTGTACCTTGGCATGCTAGAGTTTGACTGGAGAATTATAAGTGAACGTAGAAAACTCATGTTTTTCCTACTGCTTGCAGGTATTGTTGGTTCAAAGAATTTCCAGGGGAATACATTTCATCATGTGACTGAGGGCTTGGAATCAGGTTTCGCATTAGCGTAGCTGAGAGCTTCCATTGGAATGAGGTGCTTCTCTCGTAGTTCTTGTTCTGCTGAAATTGCAAGATCCCCGACCTCCTCTGCACCCAGTCATACTAGCCCTGCCCCACCACCCACCCATGGGAATGCACTGAAAATAAGGGGGGGAGAAAGACAAGAAGGACCACTCACTTGAAGTGACTCTGTACAAGACGCAGGCTACAGGATGTCCTGTACGTGGATCATCAGGGCATTTTTGTACATATGGGGCAACTGGTACACACGGCTGTCCTTCACCCTCTGAACTGCACACGCTACAGATTAAGGCATTTGCTGTTAAAAGAAGAAAGGGAGGGAGGGAGGGAGGGAGGGAGGCACCTGCTGTAAGGCATGCTTCTTTGTTTACATGTCTTGTCCCTTCCTGAGCTTCTAAGTCACCAAACTCGTTGTTTCCTTCAAAGAAGAAAAATGCTGAGATGCCCTGAGTCTAAAAAGGACATTGGTGGTTCTTACAGAAGGTGTAAATTGATCCCCAAGGAGTTCCGCAGAACGTGATTGGCTGTGCCTACAACCAGGAGGACCCTCCACTCTGCCACATCCCCATAACAGGCACCTGAGGGTCAGCCAGCTCCAGCATTGTAGAGACTTTGCAGGAAGGGTCCTCTGGTAAGCCTCCTGAGAGTGGCAGGTGCCAAGCAGCAGCTTAGAGTTGCCATATTTCAAAAAGTAAAAATCTAGACACCAAAGTTGTAGAGCTTTTATTCTTCTTCTCCTTATTAGCCAGGGTTGTTGATTTTTGGGACATAATTGCAAAAAAGAGAGAAAAGAATAAAGAGGTTTTTGAGCTATTTTTAAGGGAAATTTCCCAATATGATAATGCTGACATGGGTTGCCATATGTCCAGATTTCCACGAACATTTTGAGTGATTTCTGCTTGGACACTGCTTCCGACGTATGGCAACCCTACAACATCCAGATGGGCAACATCAACAGATGTTAACACCAGAGAGTTTGCACCAACGGGGTGTGTGTGTGTGTGTGTGTGTGTGTGTCACTGCAGCTATGTTAGAAGGAGCACTGCCTACAGCTCCCATTTTAAGCTGCCAGGTTTATGCAGACAATTAAACATTTTTTCAAAACTAGTTGGTGAACTGCTTGGGGAGGGGAAAGGCTGCACTTATGACTATTGCAAATTACTATGTTTTTAAAAATCAAATGTTTTAACAAGTGAATAAATAAAGTTAAAATAAGGCCCCCCCCTGCCCTGTGCAATAGAGCATCATTCCCCTGAAAAACTTTCTCAAGTTGGGACCGTGCAGGGATTACAAGGACAGGAGACATAGCGGGATCTGTGGAAGTCATCTCTGCCCATACCCTGACCCAAGCATGGTGGGTGATGATGCCTGTATAGATCTGGCACTTAATAGCATCTAAACCTTTCTCCAGGTCTGCGTTATTTCCAAACTTAGCCTTTCGATCATTATCCCCAAATAGGTGCCAGAGCTAAAAAGAGAAAGAAAAAAGCTTACGGGTTCGCCAGTTCTTAGGAAGATAGGTGGTGGACATACAGCACATTTGAATTGGTGGCCTACCATGTTTTTCCATTGGCAGGTGGGACTTACCTCCACAGCTGAGGCAGAGCAAAAGACAGACTCCAAGCAGCCAGACCTGAGCCAAGCGTGGCTTCATGTTAGCAAGGAAAAAGCTCTGTCTGATTAGAAAGACTGTTTTGAAGAGTGATTGCTTGGAGACAGAGGACTAGGCTTCCTGGTAATAAGGAGGAGGAAGAGCTCAAATACTTCTCTCCGTCTGAGGCTCAATACTGTCATTATATAAGGCCGAGAGGGGCCTTCTTGGCTGCTCGCCCCATTCTAATGGGCTTCAAGGTACAAGAGGGCTCTGGGGTGGCTCTGAAGAGCAGCAGAGATGTGGGTGGTGGTTCCTTGAGCCGTTAAGTGCATCATGTCCTGATTGTTTAACAAATGTTAATGGCATGTGGGTTCAGCTGGATGCTCTACAGAATGTTCCATACCTCAGTGCTCCTCTGATGCTATCTTTGGTGGAGGCATGCCTGTTCCTTGCAGTGGGTTCTCTGCCCAGCTCCACATTTCCTGGTTGACTGAGCCACGCAAACCAAAACAGGAGCATGGTGCACCAGGGCAGGCAAGTTCAGAAGCTGATTGGGCTCTGAGGCCCAGAACATACAGCTTTTAATTTTAACAATCCTAAGTGCTTGTGATACCCCAGTAAAAAGGTCAAAGGTAAAGGACCCGTGGACGGATAAGTCCAGTCAAAGACAACTATGGGGTTGAGGCACTCATCTCACTTTCAGGCTGAGGGAGCAGGCGTTTGTCCACAGACAGCTTTCCGGGTCATGTGGCCAGCAGGACTATACCGCTTCTGGAGCAACAGAAAAACATGACAAAAGCCAGAGGACACGGAAACGCCATGTACAGTGATACCTCAGGTTACAGATGCTTCAGGTTACAGATGCTTCAGGTTACAGACTCCGCTAACCCAGAAATAGTACCTCGGGTTAAGAACTTTGCTTCAGGATGAGAACAGAAAAAATGCGGCGGCGCTGCAATGGCAGCGGGAGGCCCCATTAGCTAAAGTGATACCTCAAGTTAAGAACAGACCTCCAGAAAGAAATAAGTTGTTAACCTGACATACCACTGTACCTTCCCGCCACAGCGGTACCTATTTATCTACTTGCATTGGCGTGCTTTCGAACTGCTAAGTTGGCAGGGGCTGGGTCTGACCCAACTCGAGATTCTGAAATCCTGTACAGAATGTCCTAGAGCTCAGCTTCCAAATGATGCTGTCTTACATGGGAAGGAAGTGTATTCCTTTCAGTTAACAAGACTTTCATTATATGAGGCTCAGAGGCACCTTGTTCCTCAGGGCACCTGTCCCTGGTAGGCTTGAAAGGCACAAGGAGCTTTTTAGGTGCATAATATACTGCTTGTTTGGACAAATCCAAATGGGCTGAAGCTGAGGAACCAGCCGGATGCAGTACAGAGTGTCCCAGCCTTCAGCAACCCTCTTACATGTAGGGATTACTTGTTCACCACCAGGAAGCTCCAGCCAGCCCATATGTGCTACTCACATGGTTGTTTCATAGTCCTAGGCCTCCCTTGGCCCCTGATGCTATCTTATGGGGAAGGATTGCAGTATGTGTTCCCCACCAGGAAGTTGCAGCCAGGCATACGTGATTGTTGCATCACACGAAACTTCAGCTGACTAGGGACCATCAGACCTGGACCAAAGACCAGTTTTTACATTAAAAGGTTTGGATACAGAAGGGTATATTTTACTTGAGGACCTAAAGGGCATATTTCACCAGCGCTACCGGGTGAATTGGCTGGGAGGCCACACAGCTACTGACCCTGCAACCACTGAGTGGATTTCTGTGCGGTCCTTTCTGTACAGCCTCAGATGCTCCCAAGGGTGGTAAGTTGGACTAATTAAATGGAACCTTTTTCCCTCAAAAAGACTTCACCCAGAATCCTCAGTAAAAAGCCACTTTACAATGAACTGAAGAAATGAGTTTTGAAGCCTCTTGCTTGGCCTCTGTCACAGCAGAAAATTTTGGATTTTTCCAATCACTCATTCACCAGAAAGATATGAACGGAAAGCAGTCCTCTCTCCAGATGAAAAACCTAAGTTCAGTGGAGGCTGGTCTACTACTACTTGCTCTTAAGTTTCCACTAGATTCCCAAACTACACTCTTTCTATTTTCCCCAACCTTCAGTACTGAATTTCAATGGAGAGAGAATCCTGAATATTTTTCAGTCAATCTCCCGTTCTCTGGATAATCAGCTCTCTGCAAAAGGATTGTTGTGGTGAGGTGATCCCACCCACTTGTTCCTAGGCAGAAAATACCAGGC
This sequence comes from Podarcis siculus, assembly GCA_034642415.1. Lineage (NCBI taxonomy): Eukaryota > Metazoa > Chordata > Lepidosauria > Squamata > Lacertidae > Podarcis > Podarcis siculus. The sequence continues at coordinate 27,206,179 of JAXCMG010000002.1, forward strand.
AATAAGTAGTCATAGTAGCTGAACCTCGAGTAAGGAAGATGTCACTTGGTTTGAAGAACCAGGCTCAATGCAGCCATGGCATACGGCCAGGGGGAACCTTGTTGAAATCCCAGCTCACCTGCAATGCCCACCCACTCACCTGCTGAGACCCTGCACCCACGCACGCCACTGGGCACACAGAGAGCTCGCTCACATAGACATCCCCAAACAGCAACACAACCTAATACAAATTGCACAGCCATTTTTTCACGTAGGAGTTCTTTTAATACAGCATCCTCCTTAGACGGCATTCAAAGACAGTGGTCTCTGTCATTATAGCATGCAATTGCTGTATGCTCATGCAATTGCTGTACGCCCTGGTGGACCTTTCGAGTTTTGCAGTCGCTGGTATAGAAGCCACATTTTTTGTAGTAGCGCAAGACATGTTTAGTTACCACTGGGAAGAGAAAGAAAAGTATCTGGTTTACTGTTAGTAACTGGGGAATGATGCTTGATGATAATGTCAGGATCCACCCTTGCTAGGTCCCCATCAGTGACAGCTGGGGAAACGGGGGTCTGTGCTGAAGGGCAGGTTTTTGCTACCACTGTTGCCAGGTATAGCACCCAACACCCCTGCTTATCCTCAAGAATAAATGGCAACTCTTCCCTTGTATTAGGTGAAGCATTGCAGTTGGGAGGCTAATCAGCTCTCTGCAAAAGGATTGTTGCGGTGAGGAGGTCCCACCCACTTGTTCCTAGGCAGAAAATACCAGGCAATCAGTAGTCATCGTGGCTGAACCTTGAGTAAGGAAGATGTCACTTGGTTTGAAAAACCAGGCTCATTGCAGCCATGGCATATGGCCAGGGGGAACCTTGTTGAAATCCCAGCTCACCTGAGATGCCCACCCACTCACCTGCTGAGACCCTGCACCCACGCACGCCACTGGGCAGACACAGAGCCCACTCACATAGACATTCCCACACAGCAACATAACTCAAATTGCACAGCCATTTGTTCACATAGGAGTTCTTTTAATATAGCATCTTCCTTAGACTGCTTTCAAAGGCAGTGGTCTCTGTCTTTACAGCACTTGAGCTCATACTCTTGCGATACATCCTCATCAACTTTTCGAGTTCCACACGCTTTTGTATAGTAGCCACATTTTTTGTAGTAGCGCATCACATTTTTAGTACCGGAAATCACTTGGAAGAGAAAGAAAAATATCTGGGTTACTGTTAACAAGTAGTGAAAGATGCCTGACGGAAATGGAAGGATGCACTCTTTGCATCAGAGACAGCTGGGGAAATGGAGGTCTGTGCTGAAAGGCAGGTTTTTGCCACCACTGTTGCCAGGTATAGCACCCAACACCCCTGCTTATCCTCAAGAATGAATGGCAACTCTTCCCTTGTATTAGGTGAAGCATTGCAGTTGGGATGCCACTGGCCAGAGCGCCAAACCTGGCCCCTGACTTGAGATACCTCAAGAATTAAAAGTAAACTTAGAAAATTCATGTTTCTCTCACTGCCTGCAGGTATTGTTGCTTCAAAGAATTTTCAGGGGGATACGTTCTGTCATGTTCCTGAGTGCTTGCAATCAGGTTTCGTATAGAGATTGCATTAGTGTAGCTGAGAGCTTCCATTGGAACAAGCTGCTTCTCTCATAGTTCTTGTTCTGCTGAAATTGCAAGATCCCCGGCCTCCTCTGCACCCAGTTGTACTAGCCATGCCCACCACCCACCTATGGAAATGCACTGAAAATAAGGGGGAGAGAAAGACAAGAAGGATCGCTCACTTGCTGAGATTGTGTACAAGACGCAGGCTGCAGGGTGTCCTGTATTTGGATGATCAGAGCATGTCTCTGTTTTGGGGGGACGTGGTAGACACGGCTCTTTTGGGCCTCCTGAAGTGCACACACTGCACTTTAAGGCATTTGCTGTTAAAAGAAGAAAGAAAGAAAGTCACCAAAAGAAAGTCTAAGTCACCAAACTCGTTGTTTCCTTCAAAAACGAAAAATTCTGAGATGCCCTGAGTCTAAAATGGAAATTGGGGGTTCTTACAGAAGGTGTAAATTGAGCCCCACGGAGTTCCGCAGAACGTGATTGGCTGCGTCTCAGGCTGCCTACAACCAGGAGGACCCTCCCCTCTGCCACATCCCCATAACAGGCTGTAGGAATTAAAAGATTATAAGCAAGAAAAGATAGGAAAAGATTCCTGTAGGAAAAGATTATAAGCAAGACTTCCCAGAATGCAAGAGAAAAGGTGCAAGGCTTCCCCAAAATGCAGCAGGTATGGGCAGAAGGAAAACTAACAGTTATATGCAGAAAGAGGACTTCCCTTTAACAGGCAACTTAGTGTGCAGCCAGCTCCATCACTGTAGAGACTTTGCAGAAAGGGTCCTCTGGTGAGCCTCCTGAGAGTGGCAGGTGCCAAGCAGCAGCTTAGAGTTGCCATATTTCAAAAAGTAAAAATCCGAACACAAAAGATGTCGATCTTTTATTATTATTATTTTCTTTTGGCCAAAGCTGTTGACCTTTTTGGGCAAAATTGGAAAGAAAAACCTAAAAAAAGTTAAGAATGAAGTTTTTGAGCTATTTTAAAGAGAAATCGCCAAAAACGATACTGCCATAATGGGTTGCTATTTTTTAGCGATTTCCACCCGGACACCGACATATGGCAACCCTACAGCAACTTCATTAGAATGGCAACAGAGCATCATTCCACTGAAAAACTATCCAAAGTTGGGACTGTGCATGGATAACAAGGACAGGAGACATAGCGGGATCTGTGGAAATCATCTCTGCCAATACCCTGACATTGACCCAAGCACGGAGGGTGATGATGCCTGTATAGATCTGGCACTTAATAGCATCTAAACCTTTCTCCAGGTCTGCGTTATTTCCAAAGTTAGACTTTCAATCATTATCCCCAAGTAGGTGCCAGAGCTAAAAAGAGAAAGAAAAAAGCTTACGGGTTCGCCAGTTCTTAGGAAGATAGGTGGTGGACATACAGCACATTTGAACTGGTGGCCTACCATGTTTTTCCATTGGGAGGTGGGACTTACCTCCACAGCTGAGGCAGAGCAAAAGACAGACTCCAAGCAGCCAGACGTGAGCCAAGCGTGGCTTCATGTTAGCAAGGAAAAAGCCCTGTTCGATTAGAAAGACTGTTTTGAAGAGTGATTGCTTGGAGACTGCAGGCTAGGCTTCCTGGTAATAAGAAGGAGGAAGAGCTCCGCCTTTATTGAACTCTCTGTCTGAGGAGCCAAGCTAAAAACAGTCATTATATAAGGCCGAGAGGGGCCTTCTTGGCTCCTCACCCTATTTTAAGGGGCTTGAAAGGTACAAGAAGCCTCTGGCAATAAGTTGGGGTTGCTCTGGAGAGCAGCAGAGGTTGTATTTCCTTCAGCTGTTAAGTGCATCATGTACTGATTGTCCAGACAAATCCTCATGGGTTCTGATGGATGCTCTACAGAATGTCCCAGACCTCTGGGGCCATCTGATGCTATCTTTTGTGGAGGCATGCTTGTTCCTTTCAATGAGTTTTGGCTGCGTCTCAGGCTGCCTACAACCACATCCCCATAAAAGGGTCCTTCATTGAGCCTCCTGTGAGGTGGCAGGCAGCAGCAGCTGGAATGGCAGCTTCAGCAAGTGTTAACAGTAGAGAGTCCACAGAAGGAGACAGGGCATCTGTCTTAGAAGGAGCAGAGGCTGCAGCTTCCACTGGATTGCACACATTAAACTAAAGGCGTGTTCATAGGAGTGCTGCCTGCAGCTGATACATTAAGCCACGCAGACAATTATCTTTTTTTTAAAGCGTTTATTAATTTTCCAATAAAGACATCCAATTAACATATCAAATCAAATCCAATAAAAATAAATAAAATAAAATAAAAAAGGTCCAATTGTCTTCCAAATTGTAATAATTTTGTTTTGACTTCCCACGGTCTGAATTTTGAAGCACATTCAACATCATAGTCCTGCCTCTCATCATCCTCAATGTTATTCATAATTCCATGTCCGATTTCCCCCCTCCACATTTTGACTCTGAATCTACGATCCTCATTCATGTCAGAAAACAGATACTTTTCCCCCCCTGTGGAGTGCAGATTTGTCCGTATATTGTACTCCTTCAGCTGTTTTTTCATTGCACCGCTTCATTTATTTGCATCCAATTTCAAAGTTCTGTCCAGCTCTTTGAGAGTTGTTATTTTGGCAGCTCCCAGATCGTTAATCTTTCCCGTCCAGGTGTTATCAAAGAAACAGAGAGAAATTTCCTTCTGTAACTTGTTGATTTATCTTAAACAGACTGTTTGCAATGTAGCCATATATCAGACAGTTAGCAATTGGCCTTTGGAATCCTCCCAGTCCCCGCTCCAGGCCCTAGAGGGGGGCTGCCAGACATCCATTTAGCCCTCTCTCTCGCTCATAATCAAAAAAACATCTTTTTGCAAACAGTTGTATATGTAATATTGTTTCCAGTCTTTATAACCAACCATCAGTTAGCTCCTGTTTCTCTTAATCAGGAAAGTATTTCAGATATTCCATAAAGACATGGTGGGTAGAAGCCATTTTGTCCTTTGTCCTTTGTTTTCATCTTTAACAGCCATTTCCGGTCTTAGAAGAGAAGCGGCTGCGAGTAGATCCCAATTATAAATGAAAGTCCATCTGAACTCACTTTTTGAAGAGCAATTTAAGTTCTTAATGAGGCTTGGCATGCATTACGGATTGTTGATGTTAAGGATAAAATAATGTTTTTTACATACCAAGCCCCTCCACATTCCAAACGTCATGATGAGGATCTCTTTGAAGTTCGATCTTTTGCACCAGAGACTGTACATACTGCAGGTTTTTTCCAGCTTCTTCAATTCAGAGCGTGTCTGTTTGTTTTCCAAATCTTTATATTTTCCCAAACAGATGCATCCGGCTATGGGGTGGCTTCGCAGGAGTGTCAGCCGTCCCTTGCTCCGTGACCCAGTGCCCCTGCCGCCTGCCACATCGGCAATCTGGGACAGACCGCGGGTCGTCGAGACAGTCCTCCCCTGCCCTGGGGTGGCTGCCAGGGCTAATTACCCCCATATCAGCCCTGAATTATCGGAACGGCTGAGGTCCGATCGTGTGGGATCAGCCATTTTCCACTGCCAGAAACAGGCAGACAATTATCAAACGCTTTCTGCAGAATACTTAGCCGGTGAACTGTGTTTTTGCAGGGATGTGGGTGGAGATTGTGCTATGAATACAGTAAACTGCTTGGAAGTTGGGTTTTTTGTTTTTGTTTTTTTTTTACAAATTGAAATTGTAGGAGACTATTTATTAAACAAGTAAATAATACCCACCACCCAACATAACGTCATTCCAGCAGAAAACTACCCAAAGTTGGGACTGTGCAGGGATTACAAGGACAGAAGATGCTTCTGTCAGAGTGCTGCTGGCAGGAAGAAATTTTCTTCTCCAGGGACATACAGCACATGTTTACTGGTGGTCTGCCCTATTTTATGTTCTGCAGGTGGGACTTACCTCCACAACTGAGGCAGAGCAAAACACAGACTCCAAGCGGCCAGGTGTGAGCTAAGCGTGGCGTCCTGTTAGCAAGGAAAAAGCCCTGCCCCGTAGGAAAGACTTTTGGTAGGTTGAGGCTGTTTTGAAGGCTGAAAGCTTGGAGACAGCAGACTAGGTTTCCTAGCAGTAAGTAGAAGGGGCAGCTCTTTCTCTGTTGAGCAACATGTCTCTCCGTTTGAGGCTCAATACAGTCATTATATAAGGCCGAGAGGGGCTTTCTTGGCTGCTCGCCCCATTCTAATGGGCTTCAAGGTACAAGAGGGCTCTGGGGTAGCTCTGAAGAGCAGCAGAGATGTGGGTGGTGGTTCCTTGAGCCGTTAAGTGCATCATGTCCTGATTGTTTAACAAATCCTAATGGGACGTGAGTTTAGCTGGATGCTCTACAGAATGTCCCAGACCTCAGTGGTCCTCTGATGCTATCTTTGGTGGAGGCATGCCTGTTCCTTTTAATGGGTTCTCTGCACAGCTCCACATTTCTTGGTTGAGTGGGCCACGAGAACCAAAACAGCAGCATGGTGCACCAGGGCAGGCAAGTCCAGAAGCTGATTGGGCTCAGAGGCCCAGAACAAAGAGTTACAAACAGCTTTTAATTTTAACATTGCTAAGTGCTTGTGATACCCCAGTGACCTCATCCGGAGCAGCAGAGCTGGCTTGCTGATACGAGGCTTTTGCTGGGTTTGAGGGCTCACCTGAGACTTCAAGGAAGTTTACGTCTGGGGCTCTTCCTGCATCTCAGACTGCATCTTAGCCTACTCCTGTGTCTTCATCCCAGGGTCTCTCTCAGCCTACTCCTGTTTCAAATCAATTAAGCTTTCTTCTAGATGCAGGGTGCCAGCTTAAAGAGACTCTTCTTTCTGATATCAGCTTTCTCCTCTCCCCCTCCTGTGGCAAGACCCAGCTCTGCACCTATGCCCAGCTCAGCTCCTGCCACCATTCTTACTGCTGTTTCTGTCCTTCTCAGACTGCATTTCAGCAGGCTACTTACTCACTAGCTGAGATCCAGGGTTGTTGCTTTACTAGATCCTCATGATGTCCCATGGGACAAAGATTCCAGGAAGCATATTTCTCACTAGCTCTTTTTGATCAATTTGCAGACTCACCTGAGGCGATGACTTCAGATCTGACTGTCCTGAATGAGGATGAATGGAGCAGAGACTGTTGGCTTTCAGTAATTTAGTTAAAGAATAAAAGGAGAATTCCACAGGTGCCTAAATTCAGATTTGGGGCAAGTAGCATTTGGTGAGAGAGCCCCAGCAGAGATTTAAGATCACAAAACGTGCAGCAAGGTAAAGCGTGGAAATTGGCTGTTAGACCTTTAAAAGATCCACTTTGAGTTTTGCATTGCTAGTCAGGAAACAGAAAGCGATTGGGAAGGATGGCAATTGTCCACCACTCTTTGAAAAGCCATGCTTTCTTAGACAAAAGTTGCAGAACTATGTGAAAAACAGATACTTTTAAGTTAGCATCCTTTCTCCAAACTACTGTGACTGGAGCTCCCTGGATAAATAATAATCCATTGTGATTATATTGTCGTCAAGTCGTTCACAATTAAATATTGACTGCTCTAAGATCCACGACAAAGCACCACCTTTCAGAAATTCCCCCAGACGTCAATCCCGCCTTTGAAATCCCAGTAATCATACGTATGGCAGCCTTACTTCAGTCACTCAGGACTTGTTTCCTTAATCACCCCATTTCCGAAAGGAATAATAGAATTGTAGAGTTGGAAGGGACCCTAAGGATCATTTAGTCCAACTTACTGCAATGCAGACTTGCAGAAACATCCTAATTGCGGTCCCCCCCAGCAGGTACTCACCAGAACAGAGTTCTGGCGCCTCTCAGGTGGGTGCCATTGCCATAATGAGAGCAAGAGAGACATTCACAGTTAGTTCCAGCACTTCTTTTTCTAGAAAAATAGCCCTGATTCTAATAATAATAATGATGATGATGATCATTATTATTTATTCCCCAGCCACTCTGGGCGGCTTCCAACCAAATATTAAAATACAGTAATACATCAAACATTAAAAGCTTCCCTAAACAGGGCTGCCTTCAAATGTCTTCTAAAAGTTTGGTGGTTGTGGTTCTCTTTGACATCTGGTGAGAGGGCGTTCCACAGGGTGGGCGCCACTAATAAAAAGCTATGGCTTAGCTAATACTCTAGGGTTGCCAAGTCCAGTTGCTGACTGGGCTCATGTAATTTAGGGACTCTGAGCCATGATTTATGTACATATTTTTATTTGAACAGCACCATATATGACGGAGGAGTGTTGTGCAGCATCTCTTCATTTTTACCTATACGTCTCTAGCAATGTTTTGGGGTGGCTCTGAAGGACACAGGAGATGTGGGCAGCAGTTTCCTCTAGCTATTTGGTGGTACAATGGACTCATTAATGGGAGAAATACAAACAGATTGAAAGATCACCTGGATGCTGCACAGAATGCATTGGATAAGAACATAAGAAGTACCTACAGGATCAGACCAGTGGCCCATCCAGTCCAGCATCTTGTTTTAACACCAGCCAACTACATCCCTGGAGGAAGACAGAAAGCAGGTCCTTAGTGTAACAGCACTCTCCCGACTTGTAATTCTCAGTAACTGGTTTTCAGAGGCATGCCTTGAGTGCTGGGTGTCAGGGATTATGCTGAGGAAGGCTGCACTGAGGAAGAATGGTGGGAGCCACCCCTTCCTCTTGAATCATCCCAGGAGCAGGAGGACAGTATTGTAGCCTTATTGGACTTTACCAATTGGTAGGGTGAGCGTTGCTCCCGGATGGGAGGAAGAAAGTCAAATGACACCGAGGGTTGGTTCAGAGATAGAGTTTATTCTGCTCTCCAGATAGCAGAAGGCAAGTCCAAAGAAATGAGAAATTTCATGCAGTATATATATCCTCCAGGCACCCTCTCCCCCCTTCCCCAGGAATCCAGCCACGTCAGCTTATACACGCAGGTTGACATCACAGATGTTCCCTCTACGGTACTCTTAACCATAAAATGGTTTTCCTCTTCCTGTACTCTTGACCATATAAGAGTATTCCTGTTCCGGCAATCTTATCTTGGAGTAAGAGGTCACCAACTCCTGGCGCTGTTCCTGGGTGGCTGACAAGGTCTGTGCCTCAGTGTAAGATAAGACCCAGATGCGCCATCCCTGCTCCACTGGAACAGTCAAGGCCATACATTGCCGCCACGGACTGATAAGGGAGAGGGCTTTGAGCACTTGTTTATACAGCTGGGTTTCTGTTATGCATTTGCTCAACAGCTCAAGTTAATGCATTTTAGAAGAAGAAGAAGAGTTTGGATTTGATATCCCGCCTTTCACTCCCTTTAAGGAGTCTCAAAGCGGCTGACATTCTCCTTTCCCTTCCTCCCCCACAACAAACACTCTGTGAGGTGAGTGGGGCTGAGAGACTTCAAAGAAGTGTGACTGGCCCAAGGTCACCCAGCAGCTGCATGTGGAGGAGTGGAGACGCGAACCCGGTTCACCAGATTACGAGTCTATCGCTCTTAACCACTACACCACACTGGCTCTCATTTTAGAAATGCTCCCTTGGAGAAGGAAAAATGCGGATTTTGGGTCAGTTTCAAACTGACAACACAGAAACCCATTCCTTCAGTATAGATTTGGAACAGTGGTTTGCAGAGGGACATAGTTCAGAAGGCAGGGAAATACTGGATGGGGAATAGCTAGCAGAAGAAACACTAGAAAAGAGAGAGTTAACAGATTCACAGTCACTTGATAGTACACGCTGGATCTTCTTTCTTCTTCTTTGGTGATCACTTGTAGCCGAGTAAGATTGTCTTCCATAAACACTGTTTTAACAATGAGTCCGTAAGTGATTGTGGAGGCCAATTCTGGATCCACACGTACTTCCACAGTGGGGATACTGGTTTCTGGGCAGGAGTTGATCACGCTGGATACCACGTGCTGGATAATACATGCTCTAGATAGTCTCTGGATAGGGACTCTGGATAGTACACGCTGGACTTGATCGTTGGCGCAGGTATAGACATGATCAGACCCTGTGGTGGTGCCATGGTCCAATCACTACGCTCTGAAAGCTAGGATTAACTTCCCACCCACCCCTGCCTGGGTGGCAAGCCTATTTGGGCTTACCTGCGAAGGCTGATAGATCCTGATGGATTCCGTCAGGACTTGCGGGACCCTGCTCCCCCTAGCGGCTCATTAGATGAGCTCGTTGAGGGTTGGAATAACTGGCTCTTGGCAGCCATCAATGAGATCGCACCTAGGCGACCCCACTGAAACAGGGCCCCTTGGTTTACTGAGGAGCTCTGGAAAATGAAGGGAGACCTTAGATGGCTACAGTGAATATGGTGGCGTGCTCGTGATGGAACCTCAAGAACATCTTATAGGACGCTTATGAAAGCCTATGAGATGGCAGTGAAAGCTGCTAAGAAAGCTGTTATGTTTTGTATTTTTGTATTGTATTGTATTGTATTGTATTGTATCGTATTGTATTGTTGTTTATGATTTTGTTGTTGTTGTTTTTTTGTGTATGTAAGTCTGTTTATTGTGAAAACTTAATAAAAATTTTTTATTAAAAAAAAAAAAAAGCTGCTAAGAAGTTTTACTTCTCAGCTTCCATCGCATCCGCTAGCTCTCACCCGGCACAACTTTTTAGTATAATTAGGTCTTTAACGTCCCCAGAGGAACAACCAAATTTAAATACGAATTTGATTCATAGCTGTGAGACATTTGCGAGCTTGGATAAAGTCTTGCTACTCCACCGTGACCTCCCTGCCAATTTGGATACAGCAACAGAACTGGAGGCACCTCGATGGTCTTTGGGTCCTGCACTGGACCACTTCGACCAGATACTCCCAGCCGATGTGGACAGACTACTCCAAGCTGGAAAGCCCACCACTTGCCCCCTTGACCAGTGCCCGTCCTGGCTGATTAGAGTGTGCCCGAATGAGGTGCGGGTCCCCCGGGGTGATATCATCAATTTGTCCCTTGGCACAGGGACATTCCCAGGGGAGTTGAAGGAGGCAGTGGTGCGTCTGCTCTTAAAGAAAACATCATCAGATCCTCCAGATGTATCCAATTACCGCCCGGTTTTGAACCTCTCGTACCTGGGTAAGGTAATTGAGAGAGCGGCTGCTGAACAGCTTGATAGGTTTCTGGGTGAAACATTGGCCTTGGATTCATTCCAGTCTGGCTTTCACCCTGGACATGGGACCGAGGGGGCCCTGGTCGCCCTAACAGATGATCTCTGTAGGCAGCTGGACTGAGGTGGGTCTGGGCTGCTGTTTCTTCAAGATCTGTCAGCAGCCTTCGACATGGTTGACCATGAACTATTGGACCATCGCCTTGCAGACGTGGGGATTCAAGGCACAATCTTACAATGGCTGCACTACTTCCTTTCAGGTCAGGGACAGAGGGTGGTGCTAGGGGAGGAGTTGTCGTGGTGGTACCCCTTGGCATGTGGAGTGCCACAGGGCGCAATCCTCTCCCCAATGCTCTTTAACATCTTTATGCACCCTCTTGCCTAGCTTGTTTGGAGCTTTGGGCTGGGTTGTCATCAATATGCTGATGACACCAACTTTATCTCCTGATGGATGGCCATCCTGATTCAGCCCCAGATACACTGACCAGATGTTTGGAAACTGTGGCTGGATGGTAGCATGGGAGCCGGTTGAAGCTAAATCCTTTAAAGACAGAGGTCTTCTGGTTGGGTTGAGACTACATGGGGTTGGGGGGTAAACTCCTATCCCTTGCAGGGGAGCAATTAGTGCCAGCACCTTCTGTCAAGACTCTGGGTGTAACCCTCGACGCCTCCCTATCTATGGAGGTGCAGGTTACAGCTACAGCAAAGGCAGCATTTTTCCATCTCCCCCGTGTCAAGCAGTTGGTTCCTTATCTTTCTCACCCTGATCTAGCCACTATGATCCATGCAATGGTCACCACCAGGATTGATTACTGTAACTGACTATGCAGGACTTCCCATGAAGGTGACCCAGAAACTCCAGCGGGTGCAGAATGCTGCGGAAAGACTACTTATAGGGTCTTCACCATGGGACTACATCCAACCAGTGCTATATCAGCTGCACTGTCTCCCAGTGGAGTACAGGGTTAAGTTTAAGGTGCTGGTTCTAACCTTTAAAGCCCTATATGACCTGGGACACTCGTACCTATGGGACTGCCTCTCCTGGTATGCCCCGCAGATGACCTTATGGTCTGCAAACAATAACATCTTGGAGGTCCCTTTTGCATTACTTTCTATGGAAAAGCACACCTTGGTTTTGGAACGCTTTGGTTTTGGAGCGGACTTTCAGAACGGGTAGATTTTGAGAACCAAGGTACCACTGCGCAGCAATTTCTTGTGTGGTCAAGGTACAATAATTACACAGGAACCAAAATAAAATACAGACTACAACTTCACTTTTAAACTTTAATGAAAGAAAGCATTGATATGTAAGGTAAAACAATTATTACAAGCTATTATTCTCACGTTATTTCTGCATGCAAAACTAGCAGTAATTTTAACTATTATTATTGATCTCTATCTTGATTGGCCACCTAGAACTCCCACCAGTCCAAACTACTTAAAAGCTTTGCTATATTCCAGTTACATTGCAATGTTCAAGAAAGAGAACAGAAAACATTTGAGCTCTCCAACCAAGGAGGGGTTGGGAAGAACAGGGACCCATGAGCTCCAGGAAGAGATGAATTGAGAATCTGATGGACAATGACCTAGGAGAGTCTGGGTGGAAGTGGCTCCAGCCTACCCCCTAACCATCTTGACTGTGAGTATGGGATGGGATACTCTAACAAGGCAATTAAGGACTGACCTTGAGACATTTGAAGGCAGTCCTGTATCGAGAAGTTTTCAATGTTGGATGGTTTTATATATTTTTATATTCTCTTGGAAGCTTCCCAGAGTCTACAGGCCCAGGGTGTGCAGCTTTCCTCTGCTCAAGTGAGCTACCAATAAAGGAGGCCACACAGTGGAATGAGATCAAATCAGGCCACAACTGTATTGACTACAGATGAAGTGGTTTGGCTATAGGCCTTGGGTAAGCATTTATTTCCGGTCTGCCTACCGGAAATGACATCAGGGTCAACCCGGCAGTGGGGAGTCCCATGACTTACATCAAATAGGGGGATCCCTGTAGGGATCCCTACCCCTAGGAACGCTGAGGCCAGAGCCCTTCCCCCCATCTGGGCAAATGGACAGACGCAACTCCATCATGGACCCCTTTAACAGTGTACCCTATTTCTTGAGTGGAAGGCCAGGGGACAACCCCCTCCTCCAACCAAGGCTAAGATAAACCACCAAAGTCGTGACAATTGGGGTTTGTTCCTTTTCTGTGTTTGCTCTGTCTTTTGAATTAAAATGGCAGGAGGAAGACCAGGCATCCGTCAAAAGCAAAGGGTATGAAATGTTCTAATATTATGTCTTTCCAAGGAGAAAGTGAAAGAGAAGGAGAAAGATTGGCTGCCCACCCTTTACCATGAGGTTTCTGGATGGGTTAAAACAATATAAGAATAGAACAGTGATATCAGTCAAAGCACATGTCAGTATCACAGCATTTTATTTTAACTTTATCTTCTTCTAGTCCGCAGAATTTTTCATAATGACCTTCGCCACAAAATTGGATCTGCAACTTGTTTGTTGGATCTGGCGAGAGAAAGAGAAGTGCTTATGTTGATACTAACTAGTGAGTGGAGTCCATAGTTCATACCAAAAGAACAGACAAAGCTCACAGCACATTGAAATAAATTCCATTTTAAGCTCCATTGACAAATGCATACCTAAAACTGAATTTTTTCCCATGCTAAAACTACTAAAGTGTCAACATTAAAATAAAATAATGTTAAAACATGTGCAAAATCTCAGAAACTCCACCATTGTTGTCAAGGATAAATCCCAAATATTTTCCCTTCAGACTGAAAAATAGGCCACTTTCCAAGTGACATGCCAGTTAGTTCCTTGAAGCAGAAATTTTACTTTCCTGCCCCTCTCCAACATTTCATCTTCTTAAGCAAGGTCCCTCTATGTAATGTGGTTAAATGTAAGAATATAGCTGGCATTCAAGACTCTAATGAAGCAGCTCTTCCAGTACTGCTGGAAGACTGTTGCACAGTCTGTCTTGCATTGATATGTCCATGAATCTCCCCACCTGCACAATTGAATCCACATGTTCAAAATGGAGTTGGGGAAAAGCTTTCTAATACTCCATTTTCATTGGGAATGTCTGGTGTTTTTCAGAGGACACCCCTGCTGTGAGTGCCTGCAGGTTCTGTCCCTGCCACTCACCACCTGGCCTAGGCGGGCCTGACAGGCCTCATACAGACTGTTGCCGCCACTGCTGTTGTTGCCCAGGAGAACTCAGAACAGCACAGAGTTCTTTTAAATATGTTTTTTAAAAAATTTGTTTTTACCTTTTAAAATTATTTTTGGTGTGTGCGGGGTGGGATGGATGTTTAGTCGGGTTTGGGAATGTTTAATTTTGGTATGTTTGTAATTTTTACTGTTTTTGGTTTGTATTGGTTTTTTGTGTGTTTTTTTAAATTAAGTTTTATTTTGTTCATAAGGGGAGGGGTCAGGGCTGCCTGGGAGTGGGTCCCAGCCAACAAAATGGCTGGGGCAGGTTCCACAGGGGGGGATGCACTGGGACAACCGATCTCAGTGATCATGGGCAGGAGGAGGAGTTATGCTAAGACCAGACCATGTCATTACCGAGGAGGCAAGTTTAGTCGTTGTTTGAGGACTATCCCTGCCTCCATGTCTGGTCTTGACCAGACGGATACTGGAATCAGCAAGGCAAGGGATACCCACATGACCTGAAGGTGCTGCTATGCAATGCCAGGTCAATGATTCATAAGACCACTGCCATCCATGACTGGATGGAGGACTTAACCTGGAATGTGTAACAGAGACTTGGTTGGATGAAGCAGACGGGCCTGTCCTTGCTGCTGCTTGTCCACCAGGTTACTCTAACGCACAGCAACCCAGGCCTTGTGGGTGGGGAGGTGGGGTTGCAGTGATTTTTAGGAAGATGTTACTCCTTACATTACCAAGAGAATTCAGAGCCTGACCAGAAAATCATAACTGAATGTAGTAAATTTATTATGCACAGTTATTTTATTATGCACTAGCAAAACTTTGGGCTCTTCCATTTATTAAGCATTCATCCTGATCTGCTCAAGGTTATTCTTATTCTTTATTAACTATCTATACCAACTTTCGTCCAAAGATCACTGGGTGCTTTACAATATAAAAACACAAACATACATACCATAATAACAAATGAAAACAAAGAACCTCCCCCCCCCACATTATTAAAGGCCATAGATTGTTTAATTAGCCAAAGGTCTGGGAGGAGTGGAATGTTTTTGCTTGGCATCTAAAGTTATATAATGATGGTGCCAGGAGAGCCTCTCTGGAGAGAGCATTCCACAAATGGGAAGCCACTGCAGAAAAGGATCATTTTTGTATTACTTCCTGCATAGAAAGCACATCGAGAAGGGCCTCAGATGATGACTGCAGGGTCCAGGAGGTCAATACATATGGGGAGTGGCCGTCCTTGAGGTCATGAGCCATGTATGGTTTTATAGGTTAAAACCAGCGCTTCGAATTGGGTCCAAAAACTGATTGGCTCTTGGTGTAATTAGGCCAGGATTGGTGTTATATGCTCAAACTGTCTTGCCCCGGTGAGTATTCTGACAGCTGAATGTGGGATGTGTGTCGCTTCCTGTTCCCCCATAAGTGACTCAGCAAATGAGTGTGACTCTATAAAAGCAGAGTCACGCAGCCATTTTGTCTCAGTTCTGTTCGATTCAGTACCCTCCATTTTGTTGGCTGCTGGCTCTCAGCTAGCAGCACTTGGGCCCATCCTCACAAAGGATGTAAGCCACATTGTATGTTTGTAACCTGAAGCTTAAAGTCTGCCTTCCAGGATGTGTACTGTGAACAACTTGTGAGTAAACTTATTGTTATACTTTTAAAGACAGACTTCTGAGTCTTTATTATATTTTAGGAGGAGGAAAAGGGGACACCAGAAATAATCCATCTGGGCACGCCAGAGTGGATTAGTCATTTTGTGGAGATTCAAAGAAATCTATCAACTAGCTTCCATGAGTACAGAAGGGGATTTGCTCTGCTACATCACTCGCTAGTGGGAGTGAAGGAAGGATAACACTTAAGAAATATTTCCTTGCCAACTATCCTAAACATCCCCCCACTGAATTCTGGACCAGCTGCATTTTCCTAACTGTCTTCAAAGGCAGCACCACGTATAATGCACTGCAGTAATCTAACCTAGCAGACCCTCCAGGTTTCCCTATTTTGCAGGGACATCCCTGACTTTGAGAAGTTGGTTTCTGATTTGATTCTGGAATGTCCCACTTTTTCTTAGGATGTCCCTATTTTCATCAGATAAATGTTGGAGGGTAAGGAGGACTCCCGAGCCACCTGAAGGCAATCCTGTATAGGGAAGTTTTTTTAAAAAAATGTTTAATGTTTTATTATGTTTTTATGCATGTCAGAAGCTGCCCAGAGTGGCTGGGGCAACCCAGTAAGCTGTGTGGGGTATAAATAATAAAATTGCCATTGTGGAATCAAATATTCCCATTTTCATCAGAGAAATGAAGAGGTTACCAGAGCATAGAAGAGGCAAGTGCTCATTGCAGCATAGAAAAAGAGGAACATAGAAAAGATGCCTTACCTTTAACTCTTTCTGCCATTACACAGAATGACCCGTCACATGTGACACCATTTGGTACACATGGCATGCCAGAACGAAATGACCTGCATAGTCTGCATTTCACAGCATCTGTTGTAGGAGGCACAAAAAATTGTTCTATTGTTTCTCCCTGAAAGCATCACCTTCACACATTGGTCACCAAATCTGGGGCTTCATTAGGAGGTAGACAAGGTGACTGAATTCCTGGGAATCCTACCACTTCCCTCATTTATATTTATTTTCTTTCCTGTATATACTGAAAAGCATAGTACCAAGCGAAACCCCTTTTTTTTTCAATTGTGGAGGGACCAATTGATTCAATGTCCCAACTCATAAAATCCTGTGGGCACCCATAGCTGTCAGAATAGATCCTAGAGAGATGGGATTCTTTCCCCCTCAGAAAGTCTGACTAAATTTACACCTCTGCAGATGGGGAAACTCTGTGCAGATTCACAGCATTCTCCTGGGCCCTTAGTCTATCAACACATTCCACCCAGACAACAGAATCAACTTTTCCCCAAAGCTGGCGCTCCCAGAAGAAAAGCACCTTCCTCGCTCAATGGAAGCTTAACTCTGTCTTGAAATGAGCTCTAAGCTCACCCCATCGCAAGGATTTGCAAACTCTTGGCAGAAGGCATCTTCTCCCTACCACCCCAAAGTATATCTCTCCTGCTACTAATAGATTCAACCTATCTAAAACAGTGGCTTATTCTTCTTTTAAATCTTCTGGGATGGGGGATGGAGGCTATACTTACCTCCAGTCCTGAGGCAAAGAAGAAAGCAGAATGTAAGTAGCCAGACCTGAAGCAGATGTGGCCTTCGATTACCAAGAAACAAGCTCTGCTCCATTGGAATGCCTTTTGTATGGAGAGACAGCTTTCGAAGGCTAGCAGCTGAGAAACCACAGATTTTCAGGACAGGCAGGAACACACTGTTCAGTCTGAGGAGCTGGGTTCAAGATATCCATTATATACGGCTGGGAGGAACCCTCTTGGCTTCTTGCCCCATCCTGGTGGGCTTGAAAGGTCCAAGGAGCCTCTGGCAATATGCTTGGGTCACTCTGAAGGATAGCGGAGAGTGAAGGCGATGGTTGTCTTGGGCCCTTTCAGGCATAAAGTACTGATTGTTAGGACAACCCAAATGGGCTGAGAAATCAGCTGCATGCTGTACAGAATGTCGCGGACCACAGTGGATGCCTGATGCTATCTTACGAGGGTTTTCTGTTCAGCTCCAGGTTTCAATTGTACTAGTAAGATGTGCCGAGCAGGCAACTCTCAACCAGCCTGCAGATGAAACACAAAGGGTGACTTCTGGCCAGCCCATATTGCCGAATCATTGTGTTAGCAGCTTTCTTTTGTATCTCACTGCTGCTCACAGCGGAATGAATGGTATGCTCAGCCATGTGTTACTGCCAGTCCTCCATGAGTGATAAATAAGTGGTCCTTTCATATTGCATGTATCTTCAACTTTACTCAAAGATGTGGGACATGGAGAGACAGCAGGCTTGCAAGACAGACTCTGATTCCTGGCAATCCCATGAACAGAATTCATATTTCTTGGAGCCATATAGCATCCAATATGAGCTGATGCTTTTAATTGGGGAGAGGTGGAAGGTTGGCTGGTTAGT
>JAXCMG010000003.1:0-31802 GCA_034642415.1 Podarcis siculus
GCCCATGTTCACAGCATGGCAGATTGGGTTATCTAAGCCCCTAGTCCTTAATGGGCTTTTTAAAATGACTATCCTGCTGTACAGCAATTTATAGTAAGAATCCAATTGAGGCAAAAGTGGCTAGGAGACATTCCACTGTTACATCAAAATATAGCTTCTTTTTAGTAGTTTCAGCTGTACCCCTAAACATGCTTAGATGCAAAGTATATATCTTAAGGTAAAACACATACATTAATATGCATTAATAAAACCAGGTGCATTGCAACTGTGATTGTGATATGTATCATTGATCAGAACTAAATATAAGAATCTTTTGGGAGTTACCCTTAGCTCAGCGGTGCTCTTCCCTTTCACTCACGGTGCTTTTTTTTATTATTACAAACATCTGCGAGGAAATTTAAAAAGCAGGTTTTAAAATTTCCAAGGGACAGCTTTGGCTCAAAGAACTCTCCCTCGCTCGTGTTATTTAACAAAACTTAAGTCTAATCAAGTATTTAGTTCCAAAAACATTGCAGCAAGTCACCTTTAAAGATCTGATCGACTGTCAAACTTGCCAATTTTTTAAAAAGAGCATAAAATGATAGCTATTGTTAGATCAGACAGATGAAAAATTAGCTTCTTTGTGGAGGCTACATGCTCCTTTTCTAAGAACTTTGGCTTTTCTTTTGCAACTTTTATCAGACTGTTTAATTCCTGCTGCTGTAATAACAGCAAATGAACCTTATTACAATATGCTCTTTGCTTACCTCTGTTCCCTACGTAGGCTATTTGCATTAATCCCATGAAACTTGCATTATGGGATAACGCACAAAAGCAAAATAACTGAGGAATCACTGTCGGAAAGTTCCTTATAAACTTTACAACTTGGTATTTTTTTGTGAAATAAACCTCAGGGCATGTGGGGAGAAGAAAATGATGGTTCATACTCATACAGATGACTGCAAAAAATTATCCACCATCTCTTGCTTACCAGTGTGTGTGTGTGTATTAGTGAAATGCAAAGCATTCTCTTTTACGGGGAAGTATATACTTTTTCCAGATGTGGCTTCATAATTCTCCAAAGACTATCATCGTTATCATAAGATTTATGCAGGGTAATTTATTAATCACATTTTTTAGACTTTAAAAATCTCTTTAGTAAGATGAAAGCAAACGTTAGAACAAGTCATTTTAACCAAAGGTAGAGGGCATAGTGCTATCAAATTACCTTTCTATTTGTTTTGGATTATTTTAGCGGCTTCATTTGGTTTATGGCCTCCCAACTTCAGCATCCAATTCGTACTAATGGCATATATGGTCAATCTCAAAACATTTCAAAAACCAGCAAAGAAGCCCTTCTCACTCACCCTTCTCCACCCCCAAATGCTAATTAACTGAACTTTGCTATGCATTTGTTATAGTTCATTTAGGGATATGTAAGCCACTTAAAGTTCGTTTTATAAGATTTGAAGGAGACAAAGCTTATAAAAATTGTGGTTCAGTGATTTAACCCAGCTTCCTTAATGAAAGGTTATAAGTTGATCATGTGTGTAAAATCCAGTAAGGAAGGAATTCTGGCTTAAAATACGTATTGCCCAGTTGAGTTTATATAGCTGAAGCATTTTAATAAATCTCCATTGAGCATTTAAAGTCATAGCTTTCCGCTGGATTCTGAAGCACAAAGGGACCAATCCATAGCACAGGGAAAGTAAACGGAAAACCATTTTCTTGAGCAAAATAGACGTTTAATCCTTCCCTAGATTCCCACTAATTTATTCACCTACAAGTTTTCCATATGGTTGAAGCCCCACTATTGTTAATAGGAATGTTGGGGCTGCATCATTGACAAATAATTAGCAAAGAGACTGACCATCGAGTTCCAGGTTCAGATCTCATCTCTGCCATGACCATCTGCTGTGGGTTTTATCAAGCCACAATCTCGCAGCTACAGCCCCTCAGAAACATATGGGAACAATAATAATAACAATACTGACATCCACTGCAGTTGTAAGGATTGCTGACAAAATTGAACATGGACGCTCTACAGCACTGTGTGAATTGTGGTTTATTTAATGCTACCTGGTGGTATACTTTCTGAGAGAACTACCTTTGCAGAGATTCTCAACTGTCAGAATGACACAATGTTGGAATGATGCTACAGTAAATTATGTTAGAGACCAAATACACCCATCATCATAGTGGCAATGGACCCCTCATTGCACAGGTTCACAATCTTAAATTGTGGAATGACACGTGATGTCAAAAATCCTAAACAGGATGCTAGGTGTAGACTAGACTGGAGCTTCAATCTTCAGGTGTGCAATGACTACAATGAGTAGCCCTTCGAAAGATAGCAACTCATACTGTTTTTCATTAATAATAAGAAGAAGAAGAAGAAGAAGAAGAAGAAGAAGAAGAAGAAGTAATAATAATAATAATATTGTTATTATTATGCCACCAATCTGACTGGGTTGCTCTAGCTATTCTGGATGGCTCCCAGCAGAACATTAAAAACACAATAAAACATCAAACATTAAAAACTTCCCTGAACAGGCCTGCCTCCTGATGTCTTCTCAAAGTCAGATAGCTGTTTATTTCCTTGACATCTGATGGGAGGGCGTTCCACGGGGCGCACACCACCACCGAGAAGGCCCTCTGCCTGGTTCCCTGTAAACTCACTTCTCGCAGTGAGGGAACCTCCAGATAGGAGGAAGTTCCACAGGGCGGGTGCCACTACTGAGAAGGCCCTCTTCCTGGTTCCCTGTAGCCACCCTTCTCGCAGGGAGGGAACCACCAAAAGGCCCTCAGAGCTGGACCTCAGTGACCGGGCTGAACGATGGGGGTGGAAATGCTCCTTCAGGTATACTGGGCTGAGGCCATTTAGGGCTTTAAAGGTCAGCACCAATGCTTTGAATTGTGCTTGGAAACATACTGGAGATAGTATACAGTATGCGCCCATTAAGATAGTCAGAGGAAAGAGAGGGCAGGAATCTCACACCATTTAATAGTTCCTTGTTCTGTACAAGAGACCTGGGCTCTTTTTCACCTGGCCACCCAGTTCCTGGGCCGCTTCTCCTACAGGTGCTCACCCGTCCTAGTCCATCAAGGGCATTTAGTATTTACTAGTTTATGGAGAGAGCGAGCACAGATTTACAACTAACATTTGTAGGTGTTCAGAGTACTTCTCAGTGCAGTCTGCTCAAAAGTAAGCCTGCTGAGTTCAATGGCACTTCCTCCCAGGTAGGGATAGTAGGAGTTGTCAATTTCAGTTCTCACAGTTTCTCATTTTTGTAATCTTCAATTCAGTTCTCCACATTTCTACAGCAATTTGTGCTTTTTTTAAAAAAAGGAATCCTCATGAAAATTCATCAGTATGTGAATTTCAGAACATTTTAATGCAGTTTTTACTGAAGTACACATTTCAGCAAGCAATTTCCCAGCTATAATTAAATTTTGCATCTTATTTCCCTTAACAGGGACATTTTTAAAACACCATTTGGTTGGAGGGTTACATTGCAAAATTCAGGTGTGTGAATGTCAAATGGTGGTTGTCTTTTGGTTCTCATATTGTTTTAGAAAGTTCAGATTTGACAGATTGGAATTCCCCAATCCCCATCCCTAGGATGGATATGTCAGTTATGGTTCTTTGAGTTCCTCATTTTCCAAATTTGAATTCAGTTCTCTACATTTCTTCAGCCAGCTGCAAATTTTCTTTTTTAAAAAATGCTCATGAATATTCATCAGGATTATAATGTGAATTTCTCCTAGTAAACAGGTTTATATGCTGTTTTGACAAGCACACACATTTTTGCAAGCAATTTTCATATTATAATGCCTCTCTGTGTTATTTTTACTAAGAATTTCATTTTAATGCATACTTTTATCTAATTAGGCATTGGTTGGTTGAAGAACTATATCGCAAAATTCAGATAAGTGTGAATTTCTAAAGGGTGCCTGTATTTCGGTTCTCATATTGTTTCAGAAATTGCAAATTGGATAGATTTGGCTTTTAATGGGAACTGAATCAATTCTCCCCCAATCTCTATTCCCAGGTAACTGTGTGGCCTTACATACATTATGTCAGACTCACAAAGCAGGTTATTAACCCCATACTGCAGAAGAGATGGAGGGCTGGGGAAAATGCTTGTCACTTACATAAGATTACATTGAATTCATGACAGAGGAATTACCTGTACTGGAGACCCTCCAATACAACTAATCATAGTTCTTCTTAATTGTATATGAAATGTGCAAAAATGAGGGGGTGATATCCAACATGTGTCACAGGCAGAGTAGAGCCATGAATATAAATGGTCTTACTTTACGTATATCCATTTATTTTAATAGGTTTACTCAGAGTATGGCTGATATTGGAAACCACCCATTTAATTTCTCCATAGGGTAGATATACTTGGTCTGTTCAACTGTACAAATTAACAATACTATGAACTTTTCACAGTACCATTCCAGTGTTATGAGATATGTTTAAAAAAAAGACTTTAAATAAACGTTTCCATCTTCTTAACAAAACTGTAAAATATGACCCGATTACTTACTCGAAAAGCTATTCACAGACACACACAAAATCAAACAAATGAATTATTGTAGCTTGCTTTAACATTATTTTGGAACCTTCCCATATCCAAGAGAACAATTCACCATTTTCGTTAGTATAAGCAAGATTAAATAGGCATTCTTGCAAGATCCCGCTGGAAACCGATCAAATGAAGATGCAGCTGGCCCTAAATTTAAGATGTATAGAAGAAGGACACCTGAAAGTAGACAAGTTGAAGTACTTAGAAATTCATTGATATATAACTGATAAAAACCAGCTAAAACACTGTTGTGTAGCTAGAAAGTCTATAAAACATTATTTCTGCTGGCTTTAACTAGAGCACAATTTCCTGGGCCTGCCCTTTCATCAAATAGGCTTATCAATAAAAATAGAAAAGAAGACTAGGATGAATCTTAGTCCTAGGCATAATCTTCCTTCTGCAGTAGCCAAGAATTATCCTCATATTCTTGGGCCTTTTCGCGCTGGAAATGGGCTGAATTATGTTGTTGATTCTGGATGGACTGTGGTTGAAGAGAACTTTTTAGCAGAATTGTGGGAAGGAGAAACTTTAAAAGGCACAGCGGTGAAAAGGGTAAGCTTCAGGTCCTGCAAACAAGGAAGGGTGTAAGGTTGAGGCAAATATTCTCATATACAGATATATACAGACATGTGCCTTTTTAAAATCCTTCTCAGTGTCACTTCCTGTCTGCTGCTGCTGCTTCCGTACCATTTCTCCCCTGCTGTTTCCTTCTCCTCCTTGGATTGCTGATCCCAATAATGAGTCACCAACTGAATTGTATGACCTCACAATGCTAGAGAAGTTGCATCCAGACTGCTAGTACAGTGGTACCTCGGGTTACAGACGCTTCAGGTTACAGACTCTGCTAACCCAGGAATAGTACCTCGGGTTAAGAACTTTGCTTCAGGATGAGAACAGAAATCACGCAGCGGCGGCACAGCGGCAGTGGGAGACCCCATTAGCTAAAGTGGTGTCTCAGGTTAAGGACGGTTTCAGGTTAAGAACGGACCTCCAGAACGAATTAAGTTCTTAACCCAAGGTACCACTGTAGTTTGCAGGAGGGATCCAAGCACAAGCCAAAAAATCTGGGTTTGCACAATTGGAGTGGACTGAAGTGCTCTGTCACTCCAGCACAACACATCCACTTTAAATAATAATAATAATAATAATAATAATAATAATAATAATAATAATTTGTATTTATACCCCACCCTCCCCAGCCAAGGTCAGGCTCAGGGCAGCTAACAAGCAATAATAAAAACAAGTTGAATGAATACAACTTAAAAAGAAAATTAAAATACAACATTAAAATATTGAAACATTAAAATATTAAAATGTAGCCTCATCGCAGGAGAAAGGAAAAGAAAAAAGAAAGAGGGGGGAGGGAATCAAACTGACTCCAAGCCAAAGGCCAGGCGGAACAACTCTGTCTTAAAGGCCCTGCGGAAAGAAATCAGATCCTGCAGAGCCCTGGTCTCATGAGACAGCATTCCACCAGGCCGGAGCCAGTGTTGAAAAAGCCCTGGCTCTGGTTGAGGCTAATCTAACTTCCTTAGGGCCAGGGACCTCTAGGGTGTTGCTATTTATGGACCTTAAGGTCTTCCGTGGGGCATACCGGGAGAGGCGGTCCCATAGGTACGAGGGTCCTAGGCCGTGAAAGTGACCCAAAGCAATGGATTCAAGTTACAAGAAATGAGATTTCAACTAAACATCAGAAAGACCATTCTGACGGCAAGAGTTGCTCAGCAGTATAATGGACTTCCTCGGAAGGTTGTGGACCCTCTTTCATTCCAGGTTTTTAAGCAGAGATTGGATGGCCATCTGTCATGGATGCTGCATTGCACACAGTTGGACTGGATGACCTTTGGTGTCCCTCCCAACTCTACGCTCTTGTGATTCTATGTTTTTGAAGCTGACCTGTACATATTCCCAAGGTGTTTATGTGTTATTTGTACTATCATTGATGTATTCTCCTAATATTAGTAGAAATAAGAATGCCTCAGAGTATCACCCCTTTCGCTTATTATATCACCTATTAAATTCAGGAGGAAGAACCAGCCAAACAGGGTAAATATTTCCAGTACAATCCTTTGTGTGTCTACTCAAAAGTAAGCCCCGTGTCAAGTGTAAGATGATCTCTTGCTTTCCCCATAACAATATTTGGAAAACATGTGCTAGCCTCTGATTCACACCTCTTAAAATGGACAGAGGCCCTATTCCTTTGCTTATCTGGCCACTCCAAAATTGTGATGATAGACTTCTCTGACCATTCATTGAGATTCAGTTCCTGTGGCTATCTAGTAGCCTAACTTCATCTTAGCAGTTCTTATGGGGATACGAGTGAGCGAAAAGTAGTGTTCCTGTCTCCCCATCTCAGCTGAAGATGTAAGCACCATGGAGACTGCCAGAAAAAGAGGTGGACATTCATTCACAATGACTGCATAATGAATGATCAACACAGCCAACTCTTCCAGTCAGCAGCTAGAAGCAGAGAAGTGCAACCAAAGGTTATGTCTTAGAGGCATAAATTTACTCTCTGTGATGAAATGTAATCAGATCTCACCAGTTTCCACTTTGAAGTCTTCCTGAAATGTGTGAGGTTACAGGCCTGAACGTATCTCCACTCCCAGTCAACAGGCCTCATATATATATACTGTGCATTTGTGTGGAAACTAAAGCAAACAAATGCACAGTAGGGTTTTCAAACTCCCCCTCTTAGAAAAGGGGTACAGCTACATCTAAGCAGTTAACATTTTAGAAAAACAACAAGCTCAAAACAGCAATCCAAAACCACCACAGCAGGCGAATCCATCCATGACATTCCCCCTTTCCCCCCTTTCTCAGCAAGTGAATAAGGAAGATTTTGTCTTTGTCCCCTCTCTTGGAGTAAGTTACGAATCTCTTCTTCCATGTGCACACATAAGCACTTTTTAAGAGATCACCATTTGTGCTCATCTTGTCTTTAAAAGTGCACCGAGTCCAATGTGAACAAACAACCCTGGGGGTTTATGAGAACTGCTCAACTACTAAAAATGTCTGCATGGTTTTACTGGATTCTTTTATCCAGGACATTGTGTTTTTGCTTCCATGGGAAAAGAAAACTAGTCAACGACAGATGGCAAAAAGTGGCGAGCCTAAATATGCACCAGAGACACGCTTTATCTACAGTGAGGCCTTTAATTTTCTGGGACCAACGCAGCCGTAAAACTCGACACTGTGCCAAATACCGATGGCCATCGTTGTTCGAGAGCAATTTTGGACCAAGGCCTTCCCTTGAGTACTTTATGTGTCAAAAATCAGCACACAAGATTCCTCACACCAAACTGCTAGTGGGGTTGGCGTGGGGAGGGAAGGGAAGAGAAGGGTTAGGACATGGAAAAGTACCCAAAGGGTAATACAGCTTTGTTCCCATATGGAGCAAGGAATGAGAGGAGGCAAGGTGAAGGGAGGCTACAAACCAAAAGGTGGCCAAAAAAGGTGGTTAGGAGTCCTCAACAATGCGTCAGGAGGGATAATATATATGTAGAAGTCCATGGCAAATTTAAGGACATTTAATGACCCCTGCTCAATCTCTATGAGCAGCAGTAGTTGGCCTTCCTTAGAAGACAATGGTGAACATCAATTAATTCCGCCTCTTCAGAGATTCCTTATCCAGTCACTCCTTTTGCAATATTTCTAATGAAAACACAGCCCATGGTTTGTTCCTTAAATTTCCCCCTTCTTATTTCTTATAGAAGTCTGTCAGATCTGACATGAATGGGACTTGATTCTCACAGGTGGTTAAACATGAGGAACTTTTAGCCTATTTCTTTTACAAACAAAAACTTTTGTTTTCTGAATGTGATGGGGGGGGACCATTGCTCATGGCCACGGATGTGTGTTCCACAAGATTGATTCAAATGAGGTGTAGGCATAGACATGATCAAAAATACGGTCACCACTGACGATTCAGTTAAAAGGACCTCTTTGTTTAAAGTTTTCATCGGTGAGCCATATGGTTTCCTTACCATAATAAAAAAACCTTATCAATTGTGAGACCAAGATATTTAAAAGAACAGCAGTTTGCTTTGAACGTCCTTGATCCGAGATTAGGATAAACTCTGTACACCTTTTTTCAGTGTTTTCAAGAATCTATTGTGTTTATCAAAGGCATTTTTATTAGACACCTAGGATTTTCCGGATTGGCAATATGCATGATATAAAGACTTTCGCAGAGGTTAGCACAAGTTGCTTTTGGAATGGGATCAAAATGCCCAGCCAATGCTCTGTGACCCTGCCTCCCACACACCCAATCCCTCCTCTTCTTCCTCCTCCTCCGTGGCGCTGCTGTTATTGTATTTAGATTTGGATAAACTTTTCTCTGGAAGGTGATTGCTCACAGCAGTTCATTTTAAACTCACAGGCTTAGATCAGGCTTTGTGTGTGTGAACAGGCCTGTCATCAGACATTCCAGGTCGCTCTCCAAAATGAATGCGGCTTTCCTCGGCGTTTGCTCAGCGTTTGGGCAGCAGACATTCCTTCTGCTCCGCATTAATCCAATTACTAAGCACCTGCAGACATGCAATAACAGTTTCCAAGCCAAGTCCCTTAGAAATGGTTTTATGGGAGAACGTAATCTGCCATCCTGCTATCAGGAGTCGCGTTACACACCTGCCAAGTCCTGTGCTTTGGGGGCTGGGAACCCAACAATTCATGGCAAGAATTCATGGCAATAATGTTTTGAGTTTTTTCCTCCTTTGTGGAGGGGTGGAGTGGGGAAGAGGCATGTTAACCAGACCAAATAAAATAAAAAAATACTCATGCTTTTTAATTTTACTGCCATGGAGTCCATTAAACATTATGAACTCCTAGATGAATTTTATTAAAAGCCAATTTTAGTGTTCAAATATTTACAGAAGAGCATGACAGAAAAGCAACATCTCAGGGCCCACTCAAACATGTTCCAAAAGGTCCATTAAAATAGAAAGATGACTCACATGCACACACTTTGCCATTCTGTCGCTGTTCTCAGGGTTTTTAATCTGATAACCACCAACATGCATTCCAAAGTGATGTGTTGGAACTATGAAATAATTGCTTTTCTTGCCCAAATTTCTTATTTTCTCTCCCCTTTCTTTTAAAATTTCTGCTGCTTTCTGGAGCCTTAATATATGGGGTACCTTACCATTTATGCTATGCAATGCATTAGGTTGGTGCTCGTAATTATAGGTTCCTCTGTGGTCTGTCATTCATTCCTTTTCATTTCTTTTATTTCTATGCTGCTTTTCATTCACACGAATCACAAAACGGCTCACAAACAATAAATGGCAATAACATAATAGGACATCGCAAATACGACATAAATCAAATGGAACAATTAACAAATTATCCGTAAAATAATTTCAAAGCATCAGTAAAACAACCACATTGTATTAACAAAACAACTTAAAAAATAACCTAAGCAGCACGACCACAACAAAAGTCCACAACAAAATCTGATAATGTAAGATTCACAGAGGCACTGCAGCACTCATAATCCACAAAACTAGGGTTGCCATATTTCAACAATCCGGACACAAAAGTTGTTGAGCTGTTTTTTAGTTTTGACCAATGGAAATCGCCAAAATCTACACTGCTGACATGGGCTTGCCATACGTCTGGATTTTCCTGGACATTTCAGGGATTTCTGCCCAAATGCTGCTTAAGGAAGTGGGGTGAATACTGTCTATGTCCGAGAAATTCCGGAGGTATGGCAACCCTGACAAAACACTATTAACAACATTAACAAACTAGCAACCGAAAGCAAACTAAGCACTATAGAATTCACACACACTTTCTCCCCACCTACATCAGGGAACAACACTGGGGTTCTTGCTTCAAGCCCAAATCTCTTTTGAAAGCATCCACTCAAGGACACCACTGGGGAAAGATGGGGGGCAAGTCACCCCCTCCTCCTTGCCCATACATTTCAGTCCATGGTGATTATTCCTTGGGAGCAGCTGCTTTTGGTTATTTGACATGTTCTTAAGATCACTTTTGTGGGGATGGAAATTTTCTCAGTGCTTTAATTTTTCTGCAGAAAATGTCCATTTTAAAATGGTTTCATAAGATTCATTCGTAACAATGCATTCTTGCCAATACAATACTGGATGTCCTTGGAAATTTCAACCCCACAATTCTTTGTTTGTTTGTTTGTTTTCCCAGGTGGTTATCCCTAGCAAATGTGTGAGAGAATACATAAATGTTTTCCTGATTTGTAAAGAGGGAGTGGGGATGAAATGAAACCATAAATACACAGCCAAAGCCAAAGCAAGTTATAAATTCTTCTGACAGGCTACATAGGTGAAATGAAAACCAAAGTTTGTTCTTACTTCCAGGGCTTTTTCTGTGACAGTATTCAGTGCTGCTAACGCAGCCGTTTGACTTCACCTCTGAAGACATACTCCATTATCTCTTGAGACAGACAGATGCCAACAACATCAACAACATTCACTAGTACTGAGTACAAACACATCTTTTTGCTGCCCATGACTGGCACTCACAGTGCCTTTATCAGTATGTGAGTACCGTCACCTCATTTTTTACGGGGGGGAAAGTGCTGCTTATTTCATTTCAGGCTACAGATGTTTTTAGTTTGGTTTGCTAAATCTGTCAAATGAGCTAAATTAGATCATGCTATAATTAGGACAGAAACTCTTACAAATTCATAATTTTCTGGAAAACCCACATCACTGCTTAAAATACACCACTTTCGCAAACTTACTGTTGGCTACCTAGAAGAGTTCTCCTCTGCGGAATTCTGCCACTCGTTTTCCCATGCACTTAGTAAAATCTCTTGGACCCACCTTATCAAAACGAAAAAGGAACCCCAGTTCCAACATTGGAGGCCGCAGGGATTTATCATAGAAATTGATGAGGATGCCTTGCTCTGCATCTAAACTGTGGGGAAATCCAGAATGATAATAGCCAACACACTATGATTTATGGTGCTCTACACAACAGGACTCTCCCTTGTCTGTTGGTGCTCTGGATATTATTCCTCCATGCCTCCTGCCATGCTTTAGGTTTAACATTCACGCATGCACAATATTTGGATTTTAACACACATGTGCAAGAACAGTGATAACACAGGAGAAGGCAAGTTTTTTAGAGTAAACGGTAGCCAGCAGTTTTGGCTATTAGAGGCTCACAGGCAAAGCAAGGCAAAATCTAGATCACATGCAGACTTTGTACAGATTAAAATAATCTGATTACATAAAGATTAAAATAAGACAATAGCCTCCATATAAATAGGATCCTAAGGTAAAGGTAAAAGGATCCCTGACCATTGGGTCCAGTCGTGGCCGGCTCTGGGGTTGCGACGCTCATCTAGCTTTATTGGCCGAGGGAGCCGGCGTACAGCTTCCGGGTCACGTGGCCAGCATGACTAAGCCTCTTCTGGCAAACCAGAGCAGCACATGGAAACACCGTTTACCTTCCCACCTGAGTGGTACCTATTTATGTACTTGCACTTTGATGTGCTTTCAAACTGCTAGGTTGGCAGGAGCAGGGACAGAGCAATGGGAGCTCACCCCGTTGCGGGGATTCGAACCGCTGACCTTCCGATGGCAAGTCCTAGGCTCTGTGGTTTAACCCACAGTGCCACCCTCATCCTACAAACTTCCAAGTTCCCTCCTGCCCCCCACAGTCCAATTTAGAAATCTTCCATCCAAGCACCTCTTGACATGAAGAGTATGAAACAAGAGAGGGAGGGAGGATAATCCTATAAGAGAAGAAACAGAAAAGGTAAAGGACCCCTGACAGTTAAGTCCAGTCGCAAACGACTCTGGGGTTGCGGCACTCATATAGCTTTACTGGCTGAGGGAGCCAACGTTTGTCCGCAGACAATTTTTCTGGATCATGTGGCCAGCATAACTAAGCCACTTCTGGCAGTGCACAGAAATGCCATTTACCTTCCCACCGGAGTGGTACCTATTTATCTACTTACAGTTTGACATGCGTTCGAACTGCTAGGTTGGCAGGAGCTAGGACAGAGCAACAGGAGCTCACCCTGTCGTGGAGCCTCGAACCACTGACCTTCTGATCGGCTCAGCGGTTTATACCACAGCGCCACCCGCATCCCAAGAAGAAACAAACATACCCTCAAAATGAGTGACTGGGGGAGAAGCAGCAGCAACGTAGATCAGAAGATGGGGAGCGGATGAGTATGCTGTCTTACAACAGCACGTGCAGAATAAAGCCAAACTCTTTAATCCTTCATTATTTGCATACATTTCAGTGGAATGTCATCTAAAATGTTTTCATATATGTTTGAGACATTACGTCTTTATATATAACCTTCCGTTAATAGCCAAGTCTAATACAGTCTCTATCCAAATTGCTATGGTTTGGAGTATGCCTGGATTTCCAGTGTGTATCACAATCCTTTTTCCTTTTTCTTTTGTTGTTACCAGAGTGGCTTGATGTATCCATGGCAAATGTCCTGAACTTTTACTGCAAGCCCCGCTGCAAAAAGTGTATTTGCTGAAAGCGCGTCTCTCGTCAAGCGAAACGACACCCTAGTTACCAGGAGCCCATTTTCCGATTGGATTTTCCGTCCTTGAAGCGTGGTTTCATGAAGCTAGAGCTCTTGGGCTTCCCTTTGTATCTCATTATGCTTTTAAGGGCCATTTCATATGTGGATTCTAAGGCAACTGTGTCACACAATCCCTATAAGTTATCATTGCTGTTTTCCTTGGCAGCAGACATGCTACAGTGATAAATATGTGCGCTGTTCAAGGAAGACAAGTTGGACTGGACTAAGAGCCACCTGCAGTTTATAGCATCACAGTCACCGTCAAGGGCTATACAAAATGTCCTGTGGGGTCTTTTGCACAGCTGTAGACAAGACAGCTACAGAACTTTAGCCAACGAGAGCATTCCAAGACTCCAGTCCTGTGCGCTCACCCCTCCCAAACAGCTTTATATTCCTCTATCCCATATGTAACCTTCAGCCCCTACCCAGAGGAGACAATCTGACAATAATAATAGTAGTCACCGAGAAAAGGTAACCTCTATCATACTAACCATTTCTGAAAACTAAAACGCTTAGGATATGATTTGAATTAAAATCCACATTGTTTGACTTGTCTCTCTTGACAAAATGTCTTCACCTATACTCTCTCGCACACAGAAACCTGCAATCAGACCATACCCATGAGCACTGACCTCTTTGGAGGTCAATATGCTTTCAAATAGCCCTATTTTCAGGGAGTTTTGATCCTGGGTTTATTTATTTTCAAATAAAAGTGAGGAATCAGCTACTTTCTTCTTCTGCTGCTACTCTTTTCACAGTGATCAATAACTAAACGTGACTGGAAGATTAATGGAAATGGTTTTGAATTTTTGTCTTACCCCTTTTCTGGGCAAAGCGTTTAAGCAAATAGTTATGCGTAATTTCACATATTAATATTTTTATTATTTAAATGCCGGAAACAGCTGTCATGAATCAGTTCTCGTAGAGCATTCTTTCTTATCATGTCAAGCAATTTTCCAGAAGTCCAAGCTAGGAGTCAATTATTTTATCACCTGTTCAAACTACATCTGTGAATTTATCCTTTCTTACTGTAAAGCATGTATTAACAACATCAGACACAGGGAAAGGAGTGATGACAAAAGACTGTAGAAGGGACACAGTGGGTTTATTTTGGGTTTTTATCTAATTTATTTATAAAAAGTGCACCAATAGAAAAAGCATTATTCAATAACAAATCAGTTGTGGAGGAAGTAAAACTACTTTCAATATTCATCATGAATGTTCATGTCTATATCCCCACGAAATGTGCATAATACACAAATCCAGACTTGTATTCAACAACTCATTTTTTTCCTATTACAATATGTACACACAAATACAGTTTTATATGCACAGTATAAAAGTACATTAGATTAGATTAGACTCCTGGTTCACCTTTCTGACAGCTGCCACTGACAATCCTAATAGAAACTCTTGATCAACTTTCATGGAGCACAGTTGGGAAAGCAGTGGATTAGACAGTTCTCATGAATTCCTTTTTTATTTCAAAAAATGTATTACATATTTCTATAAAAGAAAGGTTACATGTAAACTAACTATATGCATAACACATCCAACTGTAACTGATTTCCTATAATCCTATATTCTATAATGTATTTTATGTGCTATATAACCAAATGTGTTATTGCTATAACAGCCACATCCTCATATATACAGAAACAATACTTGCAGAGAAACCATAAAATATATTTTACAAGCAATCTCAATATGATATACAGTGTAATCGGAAAAATATTCCATTTGCATGAGCAATAAAAAATATTATGGACTCACTGGGAATTTTTCTTGAATACAAGCTTTTGGGTCTAGTCAACTGAAGTCAACGGGATTTGTGATTTCAACAAGAGAAAGCTTTGGCTGCTGCAGGGTTCTGTTATGACAAAAGTGATGGGCCTTTTTTAAGTAATAATAATAATGTATAAGTGCCTGCAATGATGCCAATGAATTACTTTCATTCTAATAAGATTTAATCACCAGGAGGGTCATGCCACTATGGGAAATCAACGCTCAGTATACATAGTCTTTCCACTTCTCCCAACAGCCAAGGGAAATCCCCCAGAGAGCTATTATTCATTTGTGCGGTTGTCAATTAACCAAAATGTGTGATTTAAATATGTTTATCCTCTTGAACTGAGGCCAAGTTAAAAAAGAAAGAAGGGCCCTTCATCCTGGCTGTGCACTGTGTGGGTGGGTGTACACTTTGTGATGCTGTTAGAGTAGACTTGTGTTGTAAACCGCCCTGAGACCTCCGGGTATAGGGCGGTATATAAATTCAATAATAAATAATAAATAAATAAATTGTGAGACCTCTTCAAGCCTGTCCCACTCTGCAAGGAGGGTCCAGTGCTGTCAGCAGGCAGAACACACACCTCACCCCCTAACTGTTGGGTAAATTTCCCCAGGTTATCTGGCCATTTATGATGCTGGGAATAAATTTTTGTGTACCTCACAAGGTTGGCAAGTGAGACACACATTTTGCACCTTCCCCAAGGGATTTTGATTTGTTGTCACAATCTAAAAGGTGGAGCAGTGGTTGAGGAAGAAGGTGAGGCAAATGGAATTGGATGCCTTCAACAGAGGATAGGACATATTAAGGCAGTTCCATACACACAATTCAAAAGGCTACTAGCTTATTCACAGAAGGATGGGTTGCTCAGTTTTTCAGACTTGCTCTTCATATCAGTGCCCAATGCAGAAAATTCAAATGCCACCCTACTGGAGGTTTGAAAGACCATCATTGGCTCCCAGTACGTTTCCGAGCACAATTCAACATGTTGGTACTGAGCTTTAAAGCCCTAAATGGCCTCAGACCTGTATGTCTGAAGGTATGGCCATTGTTCAGCCCAGACACAGAGGTCCAGTTCCAAGGGCCTTCTGGCATTTCCCTCACTGCGAGAAGTGAAGCTACAGGGAACCAGGCAGAGGGACTTCTTAGCAGCAGCACCCACACTGTGGAAGGGCTTCCCACCAGATGTCAAGGAGATATAACCTTTAGGACACATCTGAAGGAAACTTTTTCATGTGTAATGTTTTGTTATCTTTTTATATGTGTTGGAAACCACCCAGGCTGGTTGGGGCAACCCTGTCAGATGGGTGGGATACAAATAATAAAATTATTATTGGTAGCAGTATTTCTTGCTTTAAAAAGGAAGCTGAATGATTGAGAATTTGCTTCCCGTTGATTGCCTTCTCACCTGCTGCCTGAGGAGGGCCACCCCATAAATATACCAAGTTTGAATTTGTTACAGCTAGTGTTATTTGTTCCTTGAATTGTTACGGATCCTTCGAATTCCTCCTGTTCTGAGAAATGCAGATAGATCTCCAACTTGCTTTTTTCTCTGCTTTTCTAAGTCGTAAGATTAAAGAGGATAATGGCCCAGATTTACATCGAGCTGTCAGGAAGCAGGTGAGGGGCTGAATAAATTGTCATCCCTCCATCCCATTATACAGCTGCAGTGCATAAACTCTCATTACATTCAGTGGGAGTTGCTCCCATTCAGCTGTTGCATATGCTTCCTGCAGGATGGACAGAGCTAAGTGTGCATCTGCAGGTCTCCACAACAGGAAGTGAAGGAAAGCCCAACTTCACAGAGAAATGAGTGATGAAGTGAAAGAAGATTATATCGTAATAACAGGGAAGGTTGGATTTCAAAATCATCAGTTTATAAGTTCAGGGCTGCGAACAAGGTCATTCGGTACAACCCGGTGAGACAGCTTTAAAATGAGCATTCAAAAGACCATTCTAGAGCCACTCTTTTCATATATAGATTCCCTCTCTCTCTCTCTCTCTCTCTCTCTCTCTCTCTCTCTCTCTCCATTAATAAAGATTGGTATGCGCAATTTAAATCCAGCAGGAAAACAATTGCAGAAACACAACTGCAGGAGTCATTGAATAAAAGCATTTATCCACCTGGCACACATATAATGACATCGTAAAGCTCAGTAGGGAGAATGCATTTTTGGACATCAAGTTCATACGTTAAGATCTATCGCAATGCGCTTGGGATATAGGATATAAAATGCCCAAAGAATGAAAACAAGGGCTTCTTTTACTAACATTCTTAGCAAGTGACAAAATAAAAAAAAGAGACACTTCTTTTTTAAAATATTCAGCATTATATTCAGTGGAATAATAATGTAGAAATTTGGGAGGCACACCTGGATTCAAATCTCTTGTTAACTGTGAAGTTCACTGAGTTGACATCATCATTTTTTTATTTCTTAGCTTAGGGGGCAGTCAATATGGTGTTCTCCAGATGCTGATCATAGATAGAATCGTAGATTGGTAGAGTTGGAAGGGCCGTTGAGGGTCATCAAGTCCAATGCCCTGCAATGCAGGAATCTCAACTGAAGCAATCCATGACAGAGTACCATCCAAACTCTGCTTAGAAATCTCCAGTGAAGGAGAACCCACAACACTCCGGGGGAGTCTGTCCACTGTCAGACAGCTCCTGCCATCAGAAAGTTCTTCCTGATGTTTAGTCAGAATCTCCTTTCTTGTAACTTGAAGCCATTGGTTCAAGTTCTACCCTCCAGAGTAGGAGAAAACAAGCTTGCTCCATCCTCCATGTGACAGCCCTTTGGATATTTGAAGATGGCTATCATCTCTCCTCTCAGTTTCCTCATTACCTGTCTAAACATACCCAACTCCCCCAACACTTCCTCATAAGGCTTGATTTCCAGGCCCTTGGCCATCTTGGTCACCCACCTCTGCCCACATTCCAGCTTGTCAATAATCTTCTTAACTTGCAGTGCCCAGAACTGGACACAGTACTCCAGTCATGGTCTGACCAATACAGAACAGAGTGGTGCTATTACTTCCCTTGATCGAAATGCTATTACTTCTGTTGATACAGCCTAGAATACCATTACCCCTTATTGCTAGTGCATATTCACATTGCTAGTGCTGACTCATATTAAGCTTGCTGTCTACTGAGACCCCTAGATCCTTTTCACATGTTCTACTGGCAAAGCAGGTTTTCCTCCATCTTATATTTGTGGAGTTGGCCTACCAATTCCTATTGGGCATGCTTCTTGGAGTGGTACTACCCCATACCTAGCCTACTGTTATCAGGACCAGAATGGAATAACTCCTTAGTATAGAGATAGGATACTGGTGTGATTGATTGATCAATTAAATAAACTGTGTTGGACCGGTTGATAAAGCACTAATCCCTTACTTTGCATGAATTAAGTATGGATATAAAAAAGAAATGGATGCATTTAGATCCCTTGTAGATGTTTCTATTTCTTGTGAAGGTCAGTTGATTCTGATGCAGATTCCCTGCCTTGCTAAACCATAATTTAGCAGCTGGGAACAGTAGTCAGGACCATATAGCCACACACACCCCATTTCCTTTCCTCAACACAGGAATCCAGGTTCGCTTAAGCTACATGTCCAAAATGAGAAACTGAGGTTTAATGTCAGTTGAAAATCCCATTTGTGATTTAAATTTGTGACATTAAATAGCAGTTCCTCATTTCACATACAACAGACAGTTGTAGTTTAAGCTCACAGATGAAGGGAGATAGCAAATGGTGTGGGGAGGTGAGTACACGATCCCAAAGTCCTTTTTTGGCTGCTAAACTATGGTTATAGTGTAACAAGCTAGTCCCATCACCTCCTGGCAAATAGAAGGGGAAGAAATGGAGGCAGTGAGAGACTTTCTTGGGCTCCATGATCACTGCAGATGGTGACAGCAGCCACGAAATTAAAAGACGCCTGCTTCTTGGGAGAAAAGCAATGACAAACCTAGACAGCATCTTAAAAAGCAAGACATCACCTTGCCAACAAAGGTCCATATAGTTAAAACTATGGTTTTCCCAGTAGTGATGTATGGAAGTGAGAGCTGGACCATAAAGAGGGCTGATCGCCGAAGAATTGATGCTTTTGAATTATGGTGCTGGAGGAGACTCTTGAGAGTCCCATGGACTGCAAGAAGATCAAACCTATCCATTCTTCAGGAAATCAGCCCTGAGTGCTCACTGGAAGGACAGATTATTACCCCAGAGGAAGAATAAAACCTAGAACTGTGGAACTACTGTAGTATGTATCTAATAAGAAAGAAGAGGCTATATATCTACACTACAGGCTTTAAAATATCTTGTACCTGTTTGAAAGACTCTTCTTCCCCCAAGAATCCTGGGAAATGTTGTTTGGTGATAGCGCTAAGAATATGTACACACAGGATTCCCTGGTAAGAAGGAATGATTGCTTAAACAATTTAAATCTGTAACACAGAGATGTGCTGAGAAGTGTGGGGTTTTTTTGGAGGGGGGGTAAGGTAAAATCCATGGCATTGATTGATGTATATATAATTTGGCTATTTGTCTTCACATTCTCAAAACTACCTGGGTTTTAGATTTGTCGAAGTATAATTTTAATTCATTCATCTTTCATTGTTACAAAAACCCATTAATAAGTTAGACACAGAAGGATGTCATCCTGAGCCTTGGCTCACAATGACCACTTTCCAGGAAGATCTGCAATTGCCATGTAATTCAGAAAATCCTGTTGCACATTTAGACTCAGCTCATCTCTTTCCAGATGTGCAGAATTAGATGGCAAATGACTGTCCTCTTAAGAAGATTTGAACAAAAGAAAACACAAAAATGTAATTGTTTGGGACTGGTTCTTTCTCTCTCCTTAACAAAAGTCAGTATTACTGTATGGTTTCATTATCACCTTCGCAGAGAGAATGCAAGTGTGTCCTACGACTGAAGCACCTGTAAAATGTTAAAGGACTTTAAAACAAAAGAGAACATGGGGTGGTTAGCTATTTTTGGCCAGCGTTCTTTAAAAGTGTGTTTATGTCTCATACACAATGCCTAAAATTAGACCGTATTGTCTGAAAATAACTTGGGTATGTTGGATGGAAGGACTGCAATGTTCTTTTCGTAGTGAGTCGAAGCGATGTTCAGCTAGATTTTATGTGAGCCTGCCTCCACAGTTCAGGTGTGATTCAAGAAAGACTTGGACTCAGTTTCATTCCGTCCATCAAAGAATGTACTTTGGTACATTGTTGACATGGCAATCCTAAGCACCTTCACTAAAAAGCCCTGCTGAATTTAATGAGGACATGTGTCTGTGGGAGCATACGAGGATAGACATGTGATAGAATGTCTATCAATTGTTTATTTCTGTCTATAGGAGAACATGGGTGGCACTGTGGTCTAAACCACTGAGCCTCTTGGGCTTGCCAATCATTGAGGCGGGAAGGTAAATGGTGTTTCCGTGCACTCTGGTTTCCGTCACGGTGTTCCACGGCACCAGAAGCAGTTTTGTCATGCTGGCCACAAGACCTGGAAAGCTGTCTGGGGACAAACGCCGGCTCCCTCAGCCTGAAAGCGAGATGAGCGCCACATCCCCATAGTCACCTAACCATCCAGGGCTCCTTTACCTATAACTTCTGTCTATGTTTCTCTATGTCCCTTCCCTTTCTGAGTGTTTACATTTAGGGTTCTTAATCCTAATATCTAAGTATTTCCCAGACACTTAAAAACAGAAGATCCAGCTAAAACTAAGCACTTTTGGTCACATTAATTCCAGTACGAGATTTAAACATGCATTTAACTCTCCTTCATCAAAATCAATGGGCTTAAATGCATTTAAATTTGCTATAGAATTCCCAGACCTTTGGGCCAGGGCATTGCATATTGGAGAACTTAAGATGGTGAGCAGCAACAGCAGATGGGAGCTGAGCAGTCGTGGGCTAATTGCAGCCACATCTGGAGGGTGGTAGCATAAACAGCACCATGCCAAGGGTCTCCTCACATCTGGTGCCAGCTGTGTTCCCAGTAACATCTGAACAGGGTGGTTCATTTTCTGCTTGTTCTTTGACATGGAGGAGAAACCTTACATATCTGTTGGACTATTCCTAGAAAAGAGGAACTGTGTGTATTTGTTATTTGTTTTCCAGCTCTTATGGAGCAACACCCATAGTGCTTATCCTGGCATTATTCCATTAGCTTTAAAATGGAACATGCAATTGTTGTATGACTTCTCCTTGTGCAGCAATAATAACACTTCACATTTATATAGGTCTTTTGAGTGTCCAAGATGCTTCACCTACTTTATTTCTGTAATCTTTGCAATATCAATATGCGGTAATTCACTGTTATTCTTGTTATGGAGGAGAGGAGGTAAGATTGAGGGGCAGTGGCCTGCTAAAGACCACCTAGAGAGTTTACAGCTGAGGTGAAATTAGAGAAATGTAGATTTCTCAGCTCCCATTTCCTTGCTAATATTCAACACCAGATAACCCAGCACAAAAACGTTCTTCTCATAGTCACAATCATAGCGAAGAAAAAAATGTTTAGACCCAAGTTAAAATTTTCTAAGAACATGAAATTATGTGCAGTTATGAGGGAAGTACAATTCCAACTGTCTCAAATTTTGTCATTCTCCTTGAGCTGAACATACCATATGAAATGAATGCAGAGCATAACAATGCTACTATTTAAAAAACAATGTTCGTTTGCTAGGAACTCTAATCAGGAAATCTGTATTTGAAGTGCTTAACCAGGTATTCCCCATCTTATATTTGTACATTGGGCTCCTTCCTGTGTGTTACATATGCATTCTGCCCTTGCTACATTCTGCCCAGCTCTCCAGGCAAATGAGAACATTTTGAAGGTCTGTTTTAGCCAGAATGCTGATGAAATTGGATAGCGCTGTAAAAACAGGGTACTGTAGCCAGTCTGCCAGGTGAACATCCAAAGTTGTCCCAGCTCTGCTAAGAACAGGTCCAATCCAAATGCTTCACACGACTAAGGCTGCTTTGCTCTACTCAGCTAACATCAACAATTACATCAGAAGGAATGTGTTTACCTTGGTCCATCGCCACAGAAACTGCACCCAAAATGATGCTGAACATATGTCTGCCAATGCCGTTTATGGGGACAAACAATGTTACAGATGGTTTCAACGCTCTCTCTCTTTTTAAGTATGAAGAACATTCAAGAACAGAACACTCATTTCATGGAATTGTTTTTGTTTATCGTTCATTAATTATACTGCAGATATTTTTGAGGGCAACCCGAGATAAAAGTAGGACAGTTATGTGAAACTTTTAATTTAGGCTGTTACATTTTAGAGGCACACACATCACCATCGCAGTATGCCAATTCCCCACATTATTAAGCCACAGTCAAAGTGACTCAGAGCATCATTTACATAGCATAGCTCACTAACAATAACAATGCACAGCAAAATTTAAATAGTCATAAACAATAGGCTAATGAAAACGTCTCATATTAAGAGATGTGCATTAAAATTAAACAATCCACTGAGCATCCATAATAAGGTGTAACAAGAAAAAGAAAAAGAATATAATCCAAGCAGCAGCAAACATAATACAGTGGAACCTTGGTTCTCGAACCGCTTAGTTGCTGAACAAATCGGCTCCTGAACGAAGTGAGTGTTCTGTTTTTTTGGAAGCCGGACGTCTGACTCAGTTTCCGTGGCTTCCGCTTGAGTGCAGGAAGCTCCTGCAGCAAATCGGAAGCCGCGCCTTGGTTTTCGAACAGTTTCGGGACTCAAACAGACTCCCGGAATGGATTAAGTTCGAGAACCAAGGTACCACTGTACAATCTCCAAAGCTACCGTAAATCTTGACCCCAGCAACAACCCTTAAGCAGTACTCCATTCTGATGACTTCTAGACTTCTTGAGAAGAAAAAAGAGCCTTTGTAGATGGAGTGAACCATGGTCTTGCCTTTGCAGGTGAGAATGGGCTGGAAAGGGAGCAGGGACTGGGTCTTGCAGGAGATAGACATATGTCACTGCACTGGATTAAGTAGCTTCAGGATCACTGCTACAGTTTGCAATTAGACTACTCCAAAACAACACCAATGAAGTCAAGGAAATTACTCTAGAATAGCAGCAAT
Source organism: Podarcis siculus (assembly GCA_034642415.1). Classification (NCBI taxonomy): domain Eukaryota; kingdom Metazoa; phylum Chordata; class Lepidosauria; order Squamata; family Lacertidae; genus Podarcis; species Podarcis siculus. Next base: position 22,995 of record JAXCMG010000003.1, read on the forward strand.
GGTAGAGACTGCACATGTCCAATGATATCTGATCTGTGATTGCCATACCCCAGAAGGGATTGGATCAGATGTGATGTCATGCTCATGAATATGCAAAGGTACTTGAATCAATTAAAACCATTTTCATATTATTTTATACTGGTGCCCACTCAGTGAACTCAGTGAAAGAATTGATCCAGACAGTCAAATGCGAGGGGGGAAATGTTCAGGTGAGCCAGACTCCTAGTTTAGACTCATACAATATCATTTCAGTCTAGAAAGTTCCTCATGATTGCCAAGAAAATTAAACTGAAATATTGCAGGGCTCCTGTTTGTATAAGTAAAGTGCCCTGGTTTAAGAAACAGTTCCTGTTGTAGAGCAAGGAAGTCTCGTTTGGAGCTACTTGGCTGAAATTTAAAAGTTAGGAGAATATGGTCACTTAAAGCTTTCAATCAGGGAAGGGGAAACGGCGGCTCTCCCAATGATGCTGGACTGCAGTTCCCATCAAACACTAACCATACTGGCTGGGACTGATGTGAGTTGTAGTCCAACAACATCTGGAGGGCTAAAGGCAATGCACCCCTGTTTAGATAGTCCGGGGTTTAAAAAGATATGCAACCAAAATTGAACTACACACTGTCCTCGGACCATCTTCCACAGGTATCAACAAAAGTTTCTTTCCAAATAAAGAACAGAAATCCGAGTTTTTCATTCCCATACATAACAGCACACAGTGTAATGTCAAGTCAAAGTTCGGCTTTAGCAGTATGTAGCCAAATGGAAGATCATGGCCACTGGTCCCATCACCTCCTGGCAAATAGAAGGAGAAGAAATGGAGGCAGTGGGAGATTTTACTTTCTTGGGCTCCATGATCACTGCAGATGGTGACAGCAGCCACGAAATTAAAAGACGCCTGCTTCTTGGGAGAAAAGCAATGACAAACCTAGATAGCATCTTAAAAAGTAGAGACATCACCTTGCCAACAAAGGTCCGTATAGTTAAAGCTATGGTTTTCCCATTAGTGATGTATGGAAGTGAGAGCTGGACCATTAAGAAGGCTGATCGCCGAAGAATTGATGCTTTTGAATTCTGGTGCTGGAGGAGACTCTTGAGAGTCCCATGGACTGCAAGAAGATCAAACCTATCCATTTTGAAGGAAATCAGCCCTGAGTGCTCCCTGGAAGGACAGATCCTAAAGCTGAGGCTCCAATACTTTGGCCACCTCATGAGAAGAGAAGACTCCCTGGAAAAGACCCTGATGTTGGGAAAGATGGAGGGCACAAGGAGAAGGGGACGACAGAGGATGAGATGGTTGGATAGTGTGGATAGTGGATAGTGGATAGTGGATAGCTACCAGCATGAGTTTGACCAAACTGCAGGAGGCAGTGGAAGACAGAAGTGCCTGGCGTGCTGTGGTCCATGGGGTCACGAAGAGTTGGACACGACTAAACGACTAAACAGCAGCAGCCAAATGGATAGGCCTATTAGAACCGACACTAGGACGGCCCACACTGTTCTAGGACCTCTGGTACTATATTTTGCCAATGGCTCTTCATCCAACAGGAGTTTTGGAGTCCGGGCCTGGAAACCCGGCATGATCTATGAGGAACAGTTATGGGAGTTGGAGAAGAGGAAACTGAAAGGAGATATGATAGCCCTCTTCAAATATCTAAAGGACTCTTGCATGGAAGATGGAGAAAGCTTTTCTTCTACCCTGGAGGGTAGGAGTTGAAACCAGGGCTTCAAGTTACAAGAAAGGAGATTCCGACTCAACATTAGGAAGAACTTTCTGGTGGTGAGAGCTGTTCAACAGTGGAATGGTCTCCCTCGGGAGCTTATGGACTCTCGTTCCTTGGAGGTTTTTAAGCAAAGGTTGGATGGCCACCTGTCATGGATGCTTTAGTTGAGATTTCTGCATTGCAGGGGGTTGGACTAGATTACCCACAAGGTCCCTTCCAACTCTACCATTCTATGACTGTTAAGCTCAGTTATGGAGGTTGTTTCAGGGCCCAGCTATAATAGTTTCCTGCTCTGCACAATTTGCCAGGGTTAAGGTGTAGCAGTAACTGTGTCATGCCTACTGCTGCACCTCAGAAGGTGTTGCCATCAAGTTTTATATATAACTCATGATTTATTATAAAGGCAGGCAGGCAAGCAGGCAGGAATGGGGGTTTAATCTCCTCGAGATTTGTGGGCAAGTGTGGGGATTTCCAGCTCAACAGATTTCAGTTCACCTAAACATATAGGCATGACAGTGCTTGTGTACAAAAATTAGATGGCCATGCAAATGTCAAATTCAGGAAATGGGAATTTCCCATTACTTGCTGCTGGAAAATTCTGTGTTTCATGTCATACTCATCATCTGTGGGCAGGGAAGGATCAGGTATTAGCTGTTTTAACTGGGATAGCAAAGAATTACACCCAGAACATTAACGGCTTTTGGGCTGGGGAGTTGCTGATCAAGCAAACACATTCTGATGTTCAAAGGAAGCTTTCCCCAAAAGATTATTTTTTAAAAATATATATAATAATAATATTTCATGTATGTCACTCAGAAGTGATTAAAAAGGATATTGTGTTGTGGAAACAGCAGAATAATATGAAGCAGTCCAGGGCTTAACAATAACCTGTTTACAACACTGTGCAGAAGATCTAGGGCAAAAAGCACAGGTTTTTAGGACCTAATAGCCAAAAGTATTCCATTCCACCTTGTCTGTTGAGCCTAGCTCAATCTTGGAAATGATCAAAGCACCACTGCTCACTTCACTGAAATCATGTGCACTCTTTTTTTTCTTCATTGAATTCAAATTGTTGCATTTTTGGATTCATTGATCTATTTACAGAAATTAGTGTGCACATTGTTGCTCTCAAGAATTGCAGAACTGTTGTAATGGATACAGCTGGAGAATGCAGAAAGATGCAACAGAGGATGGGGGTGGAGAGGGAGAGAGAGGGGGGGAGAGAAAATTAACCCTTTAACTGCTGATAGGATAGCTATGCGCTCCACCATACACAGGGCAGTTCTCTCATCCAAGACTGTCAGGGGAGAAGTTATTGACTTAAAAAAGTCTTCTGATTGAAGGGTTGATTGAAGTTCTGTTTAAAGATAAAGAAGCTCAGGAAGGGAGAGCTGGGGCTTGAAGTGGCCCATCAGCACTTACTGAGCAGGCCCATAATGACAGGTCACAGTCTTCCCTGCTGTGGAATAATTTCTATAGTTTCATCTTTACAGATAAATCAGCACAGATATATTTGTTTCCTCTTTTTTTTTTTTTTTTTGGAGACGCACAAAAGGCCACCCTAACTACTGACAGATCACACCTGTAACATGTGTTCAATTAGTGCCAGTGCCTTCTGTCAAGAGCTTGAGTGTAACCTTCGACGCATGGAGGTGCAGGTTGCAGCCACAGCAAAGGTGGCATTTTTCCATCTCCGCCATATTAAGCAGTTGGTCCCTTACCTTTCTTGCCCTGATCTGGCCACAGTGATCCATGTGACTGTCACCTCCAGGCTTGATTATTGTAACTCGCTCTACATGGGGCTGCCCTTGAAGCTGACCCAGAAACTCCAGCGGGTGCAGAATGCCGCGGCAAGGCTCCTTACGGGATACTTGCCGTGGGATCACATTCATCCAGTGCTGTACCAACTGCACTGCCTCCCGATGGAGTACAGGGTCAGGTTTAAGGTGCTGGTTTTGACCTTTAAAGCCCAATGCGGCCGAGGACCCACATACCTACGGGGCCGCCTCTCCTGGTATGCCCCGCGGAGGACCTTAAGGTCCACAAATGACAACATTTTGGAGGTCCCAGGTCGCAAGGTGGTTAGATTGGTCTCAATTAGGGCCACGGCCTTTTCAGTACTGTCTCTGACCTGGTGGAACACTCTGTCACAAGAGACTAGGGCCCTGTGGGACTTGACATCTTTCTGCAGGGCCGGCCAGACAGAGCTGTTCCACTAGGCCTTTGGTTTGGACTCAGTCTGACCCTTATGTTTCCCTCCCCTTATGGTTTTGATCTATGGGCTACTTTTAAAATGAGGCTGCATTTTAAATTATATTTTAACCTGTATTTTAAATTGGTCTTTCCCCCCTTTTATGTTTTTATTGTAATTTTACTAGTGTTAGCCACCCTGAGCCCAGCTCTGGCCAGGGAGGGCGGGGTATAAATAATTTTGTTAAAAATCAAGGGGCTTCAAAGCTATCCACCTGTTTCATCATACATTCAGGGACATCCAACAGATTAAAAGTACAAGGCCTCTAGGATTTGTTAATGCACGTGAGAAAGATTAATGGATGGATAGGGAACTTGATGGAGGAAACCTAAGGAGTTTGTTTAGAACACCGGGAATCCTTTAAGCTAAAGCACACCTTAGCTTCCTCTAAGCATGCTGCTATCAATCATCCCTTGAAGTAGAAAACTCGGGTGGTCAAATGCCTATCCGTCTGAACACAAGCATGGGGTCACCCAAAAATGCCCTCCACGTACTACAGGAACTCTCACGCTGCTCAGAAATATATGTTTGTAAATAAAAAGAAAAGGGTGTTTTAAAAAAGAAAGAAAGAAATGAAACAATGAAAAAACCCAACCCCATCCTAACAAGGACACTGTTGCAATGATTAGCAAAAGCTAATACTTGATGGCATGCCTCTCAGTGGCTTGAACCCACTGATGGGGAGGGTTATACAAAGACACAATGCCCCTCTCAGGAGTTGCTTTGACCTATGTAAGAGACATGTCCTGCAAACTGAAAGAGAAACTTCAGTTGCTGGTTGATCCTTAGTACCCATTATTTTTCCTCATTAATAATTTTAGACAAATTTGCTTATACAGTCATAAAAGGTAAAGGTAAAGGGACCCCTGACTTTTAGGTCCAGTCGTGGCCGACTCTGGGGTTGCGGCGCTCATCTCACTTTACTGGCCGAGGGAGCCGGTGTACAGCTTCTGGGACATGTGGCCAGAATGACTAAGCAGCTTCTGGCGAACCAGAGCAGCGCACGGAAACTCTGTTTACCTTCCCGCCGGAGCGGTACCTATTTATCTACTTGCACTTTGACGTGCTTTCGAACTGCTAGGTTGGCAGGAGCAGGGACCAAGCAACAGGAGCTCACCCCGTCGCATGGATTCGAACCGCCAACCTTCTGATCAGCAAGTCCTAGGCTCTGTGGTTTAACCCACAGCGCCACCCGCGTCCCTATACAGTCATACCTCGGGTTAAATATGCTTCAGGCTGAGCGTTTTCAGGTTACGCTCCATGGCGACCCGGAAGTAACAGAGCGTGTTACTTCCGGATTTCACCACTCGTGCATGCGCAGACACTCAAAATGACGTCACGTGCATGCACGGAAGCAGCGAAACACGACCCGCACATGCACAGACGAGCAGTCGTGTGTAACGTTCTACTCAGGATGCGAACGGGGCCCGGAACAGATCCCGTTCACATCCAGAGGTACCACTGCATTTCCAAACAATTTGATGAAACACTAAGAATCCCTTGGGTAATGATCCTAACATTTCACGGATTTCTATCCCGTGCAATTCTCATCTGTTAAAATCAAGAGGAGTTTGGACATTGGCATCAGTGGCATGTAGACTTCAGGCCTCCAGTTCCTGTTCCTTTTGAAGCAAATTAATTCTTCTTGTGGATGGCATTTCTTATGTCTCCAACTTTGGGGCCCTGGGAACCCAGTGTGATTGAGCACTCAACACTTTCACCTACAGTCCTAGCTGCTTAAATTAACAGCCAGCCCTAATGACCCTTAAGGGGAAAGCCACAGACCACTGGTTATAAAGGGTAAACAAACATTATTGTGGGGAAATCAATGGGAATAGGGAACACTGAGCATGCAAGGGAATTAGTAAAAACAAATAAGGGTACTGAGCAACCTCCTCCACACACAGGCCAAAGGACCTTAGCAACAACAAACACAAAACCTAGCCAATGTTCCCTGGTGCCTCACTACAATTCTAAGTCAACAGTGCAGGGAGCTTGTAAAAATGGCAAGTTATCCTGGCTATTTTTGAACAATGACCCATGCTGTTTGGCCAGCCATTCTTATCCCAAGCAGATGCTCTTACACATATATGAAATACAACGCGTTTGTTCACAATTCTGGACTGTTTTCAAACAGCAGGGTCTGGGAAATGCTAGAATTTATTCACATTCTGTATTTTTGTTGTGGTTTTTTTGTGTCATTGTGGGTTTTTTTGTATTTCTAATATTTTGTTGGGAGCCACCCAGAGTGGCTGGGGCAACCCAGTCAAATGGGTGGCATATAAATAATAAAAAATTTACTCTTATTCTTATTATTTATTTAGCAGTTTTGCAAGTGTTCTGCACCCTTATTAATTAATCAAGGCAGAATGTTTTTAACACTTACAATTAATTAATTAATTAATTAATTAATTAATTAATTAAACTTATTAGTCACTTGTCACCCAAAGGTCTCCAAATGGCTTACATCACACAAAGATATACAATATATAATGCCATGGGGGGAAAGGGAGGAATCATATAATATGTAAATATTTCACATAACGTAACATTTGGAGGGGGAAACATACCAGTTGTATGGTAGTGCACAACGTTAACAATTCTCAAGTAATAAACAAAGCAATACTCTGACCTATTAATTAGCAAGTAAACAGCAACCACTCCCAGTCCAAAAATCGTTTTTCCCATTTAACCTCCCACTCAACCCAAAAGTCTGGCATCAAGGCCCGCTGTTACAGTCAGTGGTGGTTGGATCCAGTGTCTTCCAGGGATGGTCTGACTTCTCTCATCCTCTTTCAGGGGGAGCAGTAGCAATGTAAGGCAGAAAGCTGGTAACAAAAGCTTTTTCCTGCTTTGCAGTTGACCCGGCCACTGTTCCTCTCCTGCTAGTGGTGGGGATGCAGACCAGTTCTGAATGGAAAACCATATCATAGATTCAGGTGGCAGGGATGAGACAGAGACAATGGAGCCATGCACTCAGGATGTTGTCAGTGGCTCCCGGCTGGTTGCCCAGGAAAGTATAAAGACAAGGAAAAGTGTCTTACAGTCCCTTTTTATTTCAAACTTTACACAGAAAGACTATAGAACCCAGTCTCTTGGATAATGGTGTTGTCCCGAGTGAATCTCCACCCCGCGTCTCTCCCACTTCCTCAATCATCATGCTCATCATCTCCTCCATGGGTGCTGCTATGTGCCCTCTGTCTTTGAGCTCTTTGCTCTCCTACTTTTAAGGCTCTCCAGGTTCTGGGAGATGGAGGGTCCAGAATGCTTTCTAATGACAATGTGTCAGCCAGATGCTGCTTTGGCTCTCCCATTATTTTCCAACTTTTCCCTCATCTGCCTCTGAGCTGTGATCTCCCGCAAACCCCTGTTGTAAATCTATGCTATCTTCTTCTCATCCCTGGAAGGGTCAGGATGGGGAGGCGGTTTCCACCATTCCTCCTCTGTCCAGCGCTTAACACATGCATAAGGCCACCTAGTCATTTCATGGCTGAAGCTGAAATTTGAACCAGAGCAAAACAACTCACTGCCACTTGCATACACACCATACCTTAAAAGCACATTTTCCCCTCAAGGAATTCCAAGAACTGTAGTTTACCCCTCACAGAGTTACACTTCCCATTATAATCTACAGTGCCCGGAATAATTTGTAGAGTGAAAGTGTGTCAAACATGCTTTAGAGGTATCTTGTATATCTGAACAACGGATATTTGGGAGGGGTGTGTGTTTTTACTTCAGGGCAGAGAATGTGCTCTGTATGCAAGACCTTGGCATCTCCCAATAGAACAGGGAATGGCTTTTGCCTCAAAATCTGGAGAGTCATTGCCAGTGTTGAGTTGAGCATAGTGGGCTAGATAGATCAGGGGTCAGCAAACTTTTTCAGCAGGGGCCGGTCCACTGTCCATCAGACCTTGTGGGGGGGGCAGACTATATTTTTTGGGGGAAATTGAACAAATTCCTATGCCCCACAAATAACCCAGAGATGCATTTTAAATAAAAGCACACATTCTACTCATGTAAAAACACCAAGCAAGCCCCACAAATAACCCAGAGAGGCGTTTTAAATAAAAGGGCACATTGTACTTATGTAAAAATGCACTGATTCCCAGACCGCCCGTAGGCCGGATTTAGAAGGGGGTTGGGCCGGATCCGGCCCCGGGCCTTAGTTTGCCTACCCATGAGATAGACCAATGGTCTGACTCAGTTTAATGCAATTCCCTATGTCCCCATGCAATACATAGACATTTCAGTGCTGAAAGGACTTTGGATGAGCAAGACTCATCAACTTAACATCTGATCATTATAATAATTGTACAGGATTGTCTTTGCCTTACATAACCAGCAACAATGCCCATTGTTCTACGGCATTTTGTCCATTGAAATAAGCTTGCACAATAATAGCTAGCTTAGCTTGAACAGACTTGTGCACTAGCATGGTGATTATATCTCAAGGGTTCTGAAATGTTGGTGGCATTTCACAGTGCAGCCTTACCCATTTCTACTCAGCAGTGAGCACTGCTGAGTTCAGTGGAACTTACTCCCAGGTAAGCCCAGAAGGCTGCAATGAAATTATAGGGGAGCAAAGTAAGGTGCTGATACTCCAGAACACCAAAGTAAAATGAAAGAATGATGTGCTTCAAGATGTAATGTTTTCTGTATTCTGTATTCGTATTTTTTGTCTGCCTTCCATGCCTATTAAAAGGGTAAGTCACTGGAGAACAGGCAAATCTATCAGTTACAGTCTCTCTCATTCTTCCACTCTTAAGCAGTTCTCCATATTCCTCCATCAGGAAGAAAGAAAGAAAGAAAGAAAGAAAGAAAGAAAGAAAGAAAGAAAG
>JAXCMG010000003.1:31812-120647 GCA_034642415.1 Podarcis siculus
GGAAGGAAGGAAGGAAGGAAGGAAGGAAGGAAGGAAGGAAGGAAGGAAGGAAGGAAGGAAGATGTTCTTGTTCATCAACATTTTAGTGTTATTTTCTCCTAATACGTACACAATTGTATGCAATTTCCCCTAATATAAGGCACTTTTCGCATGTTATTTTCCCTGGTATGTGCATTTTAATGCAAACTCAACCCTGCTATAGGCATTTTTGTACATGTTACTTGGCTTGAGAACTACATTGCAGGGAAGTGCAAATTTCAAAGGACGGCTATGATTCAGTTTGTGTATTGCTTCAGAAGCTGTGAATTGGGTAAACATACCTTTAAATGCAAACTGAATTGAATTTCTCCCCCACCCCTACAAAGGCCAGAACCTACAAAGCCTATACAACTGAAGGTATAGAGTACAACATGGAGACCTGATCCAGGTGACATGTTCCTGGTCCCATGAAAAAAATCTCCACACCTAGATAACTAGAGTCCTGTGCTGGCATGATTACCTCTCATGTACACAAATATGGGCGCAAGAAGCAGGGCTTCCCTCTGACATCTGAGGCCTCCCATGACATGCATGGGAACTCTCCCTGTCCTGTTGGATAATTTCAGTCCTCCCCTGGAGAATGTTTCCTAAAATAGCCTCCCCGGGTTCACCATCCATGTGTTTTTTTGGGTTCAGTTTGAGTATTGTTTAAGATCCTTAAATGAAGCCATTCACTTGGCCCTTACTCCTTCTAGTCATCCTCTCTTGGTCTGTTGCTTTCTTCACCAACCAAAAGGAACTAAAAATACAGATTTGTTCAATGTTACGTGAGCTGAAATTTATCAAAAGAGAATTTTCAAGGACTGTTGAATAATCCCTCCTCCCTCACAAGGATATTCAGCAAAATACACCCTACCTCCACCCCAGTATCACCCCACTCCAGCATGGGGTGCCATTTTAGCTCAGTCCAAATTCAAATCTAGATCCCCCCATCTGAAAATTGGTTATTTACTAATAAATCAGGAATGGGGAACTTGTTGTCCTAGAGATATTGTTGGATTCCAACTCCCATCAGCCTCGGTCATCATAGTCAATGGTCAAGGATGGTGGAACTGCCCATCCCTGTTAAAGGCGGGGCTTTTTAAAAGGCTGAACTCAGTTCTGGCACCTTTGAGATGGGTGTCATTGCCATTATAAGAGAATAAGGGAGACATTCATTGTGAGTTCTGGCACCTCTTTTTCTAGAAAAATAGATTGTAGATAATAATGGGATCAAATTTCAGTATTAAACTATATGAAGAACTGTTCCTTGCTTTTTCTGCTATGCATACCTGAAATGAAGACATGTTTCTCACACATCTTTTCACATAGACAGATACATATTATAGGCCCAACACTGTATTTCTGTTCTTTTTCAGACACAGAAGTGACTGATGAAGCTGCCTTGAATCACAACTGAGGTACCGGGAAGAAAACCATAAAATATCCTTCATAAACGTATCCCACTGTGTCGCAAAACCAATGAGATTCTTTCTTCCCGCAACTGCTCCAGGGAGACCTAATGCCTCTATTCACACAAATTGACCAAAACAAAGTACATCTATAAAGCCGTAAATCCTCAACACCACCACCGCCACTGATTGCTGCCACCGCCGCCCCCAAAAAGAGTTGATAATGTAACATAGCACACACGGTGCTAAGTGCCTTACAGCAAAAGCATAGTTAGTACAGGCAAAGCCTGACATTATCCATTATGAACGGACATGATTTATGTGCCTGTCAGCAAGAAATCAATCAAGTCAATGGAAAGCCAGCAGCAACGTCAACAACAGTAGCAAGAGGGGAAATATCATAGCCAAGACGGGATGGGTCCTCTCAACCACCTGGGGAGAAGGCAAAGAGAAAGAGGAAGCAGTCAGATTCACAGTGTGCCGTTGTCCAAAAAATAGTGACGCTGCATTTTACTTCTTCTCTTGAGGTTGACTAATTCTTCAAATTGCTTTGGATTACTGATAGGGATGTGATGGAAAGGGGAAAAGAGATGACAAGTAGAGATGTTTGGAAATGCCATTAAACCAGTGGTCTGGATTTCCAGAAAGGAGGGCAGTGAGATACAAACATTAACATCAAAGATGCTTAAGGAATTGGTCATGGAAGAAATGTTTTACCAGATGAAGACATTTGGGTCTGCGGTTTAGCACAGATGGCACACACACACACACAGAGGAAATGAAAACTTACAACTGGCAGAAGAAACAGAGGCAGAAAATAAAAGCTCTGGGGACAAGGTTTTCATAGCCTGTCTTGCAGGTCACTGTTTGGTCGACCAGCTGCAGTGATCATATCTCTTGGATAAGTACATGGCTAAGATGCAGAAATGCTATATCTTAGGTCAGGGATGAGACAACCGTGGTCCTTCCATGTAGACTCTCATCAACCCCAGGCAGCACGGCCAATGGCCAGGGATGAGCCACCACATGACACTTCACCGCCTGAGATTGGCCCAGCCACTGTCTCCTCCTCGCCACTGCCTTTCCCTCCTCCTTCTGCCTCCTTCTTCCTGTTTTTGCAGAATTAAAGTTGCAATTTCTTCTTCTGCAACAGAATAGTTTCAAACCTAAAATCCTACAACGCTTATGCAACATAGCTAAATCATTAAAGAAACATTGTGCTCCAAAAACATCCCAGCGCTCATTAGAGACAAAATTATCTACTTTGTCCAACAGATACATGTTATCATTTAATGAACCTCTCTGCTAAGAAACAGAAATGTGAGCACTGGTTTTAGCGCCAACCCTTGCTAACAGTAACATCTTTGTTACAGGGACTGTTAATTAAATGGGACATATGGTACACATCTTGCCAAAATGCCAGTTCTTTTAACAGTTAGACTACTTTCTGGTCTGTTCCTGACCACAATTCAAAGTGCTGGTTTTGACCTACAAAGCCCTAAAGAGCTTTGAACCAGGTTCGTTAAAGGATTGCCTGTAACCACATAAGGCTGGTTCTGAGGCCTTGCTCCAGATCCTGCCATCTTTCTAGGTGAAGTGGATGGTGACAATAGACAAGGCCTTGTCTGTTGTAGCACCCCATCTATTGAACTGCCTTCCTCAAGAGGTGCCATCCCTCTTTGCTTTTTGGCCAGTGCTTGGTGAAAGCCTTCCAGGTATTTTAAGTGTCTGAGCTGGCACTTGTTGTTATGCTGGCATTTGTGTCTTTATTGCTCTACTGTGTCTTGCTGTTTTCATGAGTCAATGTTTTAAACTGTGATTTCATTATTATACTGTAAACTTCTCCAAGAGCAATGCTAAACAGCAACCTGTGTGCTTTCTAAATGTGTACAACCAAAATGATTTCACGCGAGTATACAATCTGTTGCTGCCAAGTCTAGTAGTCTCATCTTCAAGACCAACCAAATATATTTTGCTGCCTGAGACAAAGCACAATATGTACATGCACGCTCAATGTATGGAAGCCAACTAAACTGAATATTTCTTCAGTATTAATTATCCACTTTACCTGAAGGCAGCCAACAAGCTTGGCACAGAGAGAGCCACATAGCTGTGTTTGACTGCAAACCTTTCACCCCTAGCATCATGTTAGGGAAGATTGTGATGGTCTCAAGGCCAATTTAGCATGGCTGTTATTGCTAAATAATAATAATAATAATAATAATAATAATAATAATAATAATAACAACAACAACAACAACAACAACAACAACAACAACAATAATAATAATAATAATAATAATAATAATTTATACCCTGCTTTCCCCGGTCAAAACTGGGCTCAGAGTGGCTAACATCAAATGTATGTATACATTTGATGTATACATATAGAAGAAGAAAACCTCACTACATGGTTGCCAGTTTATGCAGAGAGTAAAATTCCTTTTCAGCCCCGCTCACCAGTGGCTGACCAATGTTCGCAGCAAGAATATATCAAAATAGAGGTGAGTGAGTGAGGAAGTCACTGCAAACTCTGGCACAGTGTCAACAAACCTGCTTTAAAAAAATTCTTGGCTTTTGCTTTACCTGCCCCTGCATCAGTGGGAGAACTAGATATCTTCTTTGGTGATCACTTGTAGCCGAGTAAGATTGTCTTCCATAAACACGGTTTTAACAGTGAGTCCGTAAGTGACTGTGGAGGCCAATTCTGGATCCACATGTCCTTCCACAGTGGGGACATAGGTTTCCAGGTGGGAGTTGATGATGGTGACGGTTTGCCAAGCGTGCCTTCCTCTTAGCATGTTTCTCCCTTTCTCTCTGAGTTCGAGTATCTTCAAAGTCCATGACACCATTGGTAAAGGCTGTTCTCCAATTGAAGCACTCGTAGGCTAGTGTTTCCCAGTTGTCGGTGTTTATACTACATTTTTTTTTAGATGTGCCATGAGAGAGTCGTTAAACCTCTTTTGTTGACCACCTGCATTACGCTTTCCATTTTTAAGTTCAGAATCAGTGCAGAACTAGATATAATTTCAGGATAACATCAATATCTGCATATACAAAGAAATAACAAAATACTGCAAAATGTAATGAGAAGAGGCCCTGAGTTACCTGAGATAATTCACCAGCGATATGAACCTTCAGCCATGGAGATGAATCTGTCATAACAAGTAAGACCCACATACACAGAATAAAAAGACAACACAAATGATATATTTGTTTGTAATGGATAACACTACTGTGTAGCTTGCTTGGCAGCCACACATACCCTTAGGCCCCAAAGGAAGACAGACAAAGACACACAGTGAAGAACTGCCCGCACTCCTTCCTCAGTACAACACAACTCATTGTTCAAGCTTTCAGTTTTATCAACAATAGAGGCAGTTTCTTCCTCCCAGTCCTAGTGCAGGAAGCCGAGAACATGTCTCTCTCAAGACTTGGATTTTCCTTTTTATTAAAAGAAGTTGCTTTCACTACAGAACACACTGGCACCGAAATATTGGCCAATACCTTTAGGTCCGTTGTGCTCAGTTACATTTTCTTTTGGTTCTCTATTTGGTTTGAAATCCATACCAAGAGTGTGCACCAGGCAACAATAATCTGAGCTCCAATTGCAATGATTAGCGGCACAAATATGTTTATGTTCTCCATCAAGTTCAACAGGGCTTACTTCCAGGTATAAGACTGCAGCTGAAACCACGTCCATCTCACACTATTCTTGGCTACAAAGGTGGAGAGGAAAGGTCCTTAGACCTCTTCAGATGAGGCTTGAGGAAAGGGAGTTATCCTGCTATAAATGTGCAATCCTGTTGAAAGGATCTGTCAGAGGGATCATCAAACTGATCAATGCAATCAGCTACTTGCCCACTGATTCTGGGCAATCAACAGAGCAGAAGATGGCTATAGAGACAGGGTTTATAAACATGGCAAGGCAGTGTTATCTTTCATTGATAAACACTGCTTTCACATGCCTCGAAGCTTAATGTGAACTATGGATGGATGAATACACCCCAGTCAATTCCATCATGCTTCCATAAAGTAAATCACATTCCATTTCTGTGCAAATTGTTCAGGATAATTACAATGAAATCCTAGAACATATCTGCGTGTGCACTCACACAAATTAAGGAGTAGTACTTACATGGTATACCAAGAGCTGTTCTCTCTTTTTTTCTTGCTTTTTAACAGTGTAAATCTGCTTAATGCAGCTTTGAAGCATGGCACTTCCACCATGTCACATAAAAAATGCTTTTATAAGTGGCACAGGAAGTGGTCACACATTGCTTCAGGTGCAATTCCATGCACAATTGGCCATTGTGCACATACAACAAAATGGCTGTCCTTATCAGCACAACATACTACACTGCAATGCACCATTGTACCTCTGAGCAGTGCGTTCCAGGCTATTCAGTCATTTTGTGTGTGTGTGTACGTATATTTATATTATTTATATTTATAACTATGTGTGTGTCAGCAGGGTGAAGGCATTGGCGGAGGAAAAGGAGTGCGGGGGGGAGCACACCACCCCCGGCACCATGATTCCAGCAGGGTGCCATCGCGGCTGCCCCCCTGCCTGTGCTGGGCATCACACCCCCACAGGCAGCACACCACGCCCCCAGGACGTGCGCCAGCCCCTCCCACCTGCTCTCTGCACACACACCCCCGGTGCCAGAGCATGAAGCTTCACCACTGGGTGAAGGGAATACAGAATAGTACAGTGGTACCTTGAGTTACAAACGCCTCAGGTTCCAAATGCTTCAGGTTACAAACTCTGCTAACCTGGAAGAGTTACCTTGAGTTGAGAACTTTGCCCCAGGATGAGAATGGAAATCATGTGCTTGCAGTGCAGTGGCAGCAAGAGGCCCCATTAGCAAAAGCACGCCTCTAGTTAAGAACAGTTTCAGATTAAGAACGGACCTCCGGAATGAATTGCGTTCGTAACTAGAGGTACCACTGTATCCTAAACATGTCTCAGGAAACCATCACTAAAGAAAATGAGATGGTGGAAGAGTATTTACTAGAAACAAAGGTTCATCTTCCCCTTTTTTACACTTTCCTGAAAAGAAGCATGTTAGGTTGGATTGCAAGAAAATTAGATATTCTCAGTCTAGGGAAAGACAGGCACCCGTATACAGTGGTACCTCGGGTTAAGAACTTAATTCATTCTGGAGGTCCGTTCTTAACCTGAAACTGTTCTTAACCTGAAGCACCACTTTAGCTAATGGGGCCTCCCGCTGCCACCATGCCACCAGAGCACAATTTCTGTTCTCATCCTGAAGCAAAGTTCTTAACCCGAGGTACTATTTCTGGGTTAGCGGAGTCTGTAACCTGAAGTGTTTGTAACCTGAAGCGTCTGTAACCTGAGGTACCACTGTAATAATATAATTGGCTCTGCAGTATTACATAATTCCCTAGCTAGATGTGCAGCTTTCTTAGGAATAGCTGTTCTCTTCTCCTATTTTGTAAGGGGGGCAGGGAACCAGGAATGCTGGGACGGGGGTCCCCATGTCCATAAAACTCCCCTGAAGCGTGCAGCTGGCATGTGGTAGCACAAACCTCTCAAATAAGCAAGTGGTATTTGTGTCTCACCAACAGGGGGAAGCAAAAACAGCTCCTCTTCCAAGTATTGTTCAAAGGGGTATTCATGACTGAGCACATAAAAAAACAACTGGCAACAGCTGTTTAATGTTAAAATCTAAGGTGATGTTTTATTTCTGAACACAGCTTTCTTCATTAAACCCGCACTGTGTTTGCCACAGCATCCCCGCAGCACAGCGAACAGTAGGATACTGGCACAGTGTTCACAGTCTTGTACGAACACTAGGAAGCCGCAGAAATATCAGTCAGCCCATCATAGCTTCATTTCCCAAATGCTTGTAATGAAATAGATTTTATTGAACTAATCAGCATGAAATCCTTAGCTTTGTTTTTGCAATTGGTATTGTGTTTGTGGAGCCAAATGTAGAGAACTTTGATACCAAATACCTCATATGTGTTAATTTTGGCAACGGCGGAAGATTCTGTGGATGCCTTGCGATGTTACTACCACCTCTGCCATCTACTCTTCAACTTCTCCCCACCTCCTGGGCGCTGGTCCCTCTAAACCCTACAAAAGTGTTTCTTTTTCAATATGTTCTACCTAGGGTGTGGGACGGGGACTGCAGAGAACTGTGTGATATTTTAGCAACGTGAAACCTGATCTCCAAGTGTCTGAATGACCAGAAGTTCTTAAAGAAAACACTTCTTAATTTGTGTGTCTGCTGCTGGTTCAGAAAGCCAACTAGATGTGATGGGAAATTCTAGAAAGCTTGTCGCCAGGCATTGCAGCAAGAATAGCAAGCAGGACCCAAAACAAATAAACGAATAGGCAAAAGGCGGCCATCTTCAGCACCCTCCTAGTCAATGACCTCCTCTTCTTGGTCAATGGGATGGCTGAGGTATTAGATGAAGACCTTACAGGTTAATTAGATCTGACATTAGTTAACAGCAGCAATTACTGGAGAGCAATTAATCAGGGAAAGTCTCCAAACAGAAGGTGGAAAAATAAACAGGCAGCAACATTTTGATCCATTTACCTCTAAGATAAGGACATGGCCCAGGTGTCACGCTGAGGTGGAGATAATCCGTCTTGCTCCATTTCAAGTTGGAAATTCAGCGTCTCCCTTCACCCATCTGTCTTCCTTCACATTCAGGCAAATGGACTTTTGCCATTTTCTAAAAGTGAATTACAACACATTGGAGGGGGCGTGGGGTTGGAAAACAAATATTCACAAATAATTCCTTATTTTGGGGTGGGGACAGATGGGGGGGTTGGAGTCTACAGAACGCAAAGTTATGCCACTGTTGAAATGGAAAAGAGGAGGAGGAGGAGGAGGAGGAGGAGGAGGAGGAGGAGGAGAAGAAGAAGAAGAAGAAGAAGAAGAAGAAGAAGAAGAAGAAGAAGAAGAAGAAGAAACCACTCTACTATACCAGAATAACATTTAAATTGTTGATCTGAGTCCAACTAGCATCAAAACACATAGCTGAATGAGTGTAATTTGTCATGGTACAATTTTGTGGTTCTGAATGGCCCCCAAACCATATGCCAATAACTTTCCGATACTACAAACTCCTCAAGCAATGTTTCCCTGTATATCTAAAGGACAGACTGTAAAATTTTATCACTTGTGATGACACAAACGCCAGAAATAGAACTTCAGGAGATGGAAAATGTAGCCATGACTGGCAGCGGAGAAGCCCAGTTTGTGTGGAGAGAGCAGACTTGCTGAACACTGATTGGTTGTAGCACTGACAGATGGCATGGTGTGCTTCATGACAGGAATCAAGGAAAATAAAGATCAATATCATAAAGTATTTCCTTAAGAAATGTTAGAAAAATAACCCAATTTTCCCCACTCTCACCCCAAAGAATTTTAAACAGACTACCACCTGAGAACTTTGAAAAAAGCCGTGCACTTTATAGCTCATAACTATTTCAGTGAGAAAATTCAGGCATTTTGTTGTAAGTGGAAGCAAAAAAACTGAACAACAGTGGTACCTCGGGTTAAGTACTTAATTCGTTCTGGAGGTCCGTTCTTAACCTGAAGCACCACTTTAGCTAATGGGGCCTCCCACTGCTGTCGCGCCACCGGAGCACAATTTCTGAAGCAAAGTTCTTAACCCGAGGTACTATTTCTGGGTTAGCAGAGTCT
Source organism: Podarcis siculus (assembly GCA_034642415.1). NCBI lineage: Eukaryota > Metazoa > Chordata > Lepidosauria > Squamata > Lacertidae > Podarcis > Podarcis siculus. Next base: position 40,931 of record JAXCMG010000003.1, read on the forward strand.
GTAACCTGAAGCATATGTAACCTGAAGCGTATTTAACCCGAGGTACCACTGTATTTTAAAAAAATGCATTTACAGCAGTAGTTTATGCTGACATCTATGCACAATTTGATTTGCTTCACAAGGCCTGGTGAAGAGCTCTTTGAAGCCTACACCAATTTTTCCCCAGAAAAAGATACAGTGGTACCTCAGGTTAAGTACTTAATTTGTTCCGGAGGTCCGTTCTTAACCTGAAACTGTTCTTAACCTGAAGCACCACTTTAGCTAATGGGGCCTCTTGCTGCTGCCACTGCGCCGCTGGAGCACGATTTCTGTTCTCATCCTGAAGCAAAGTTCTTAATCCGAGGTACTATTTCTGGGTTAGCGGAGTCTGTAACCTGAAGCATATGTAACCCGAGGTACCACTGTAATGTATTATCTACCCTTAGGAAGCACAGGGACACAAATGGCTGCCATTTTGATCTAGTTTAGAATTGCTTAAACTGCATGGCAGTGTCTCTCACAACACATAGAGAGGAACAGCTGAACTCCACTTAGTGCTTTCATAGAATCGTAAAATTCCAAAGTTGAAAACTGTGAAACTGTGATGGCCTGGGAATCCGATTCAGAGGCTGAACTGGAGGAATCCCAGCCTGCACAGGAGTCCCCGCCTCCAGGGCTGGCTGAACTGGGGCAGGGCCTTGATTCTGAAGCCCCTGCACCTGTGCCGGATCCTCAGGAGCAGGCACCAGGTGAATCCACTCTGGCCCCGGAGGTGGTTGAGGACTCAGTGCCTACAGGTGAGTCTCCCCCTGGGTCCAGTAACCCTTCAGCCTCTCCTGAACTGCAGAGGCGAAGGGCAGAGAGGCGAAGGGAACTGGTTTCTCCCAGGAGGAGTGCTCGCCTTAAGGCCAGGAGAGGCGGGTCTCCTGGGGGCCGGGACCGCCCCTGGCCTCAGAGAATATAAAAGCCAGTCAGCCCAGTCCCAGGTTGCGGGAGCAACGTCATTGAAGAGCTGTTTCGGCCAGCATCCAGTCCTGTTCCTCCAGTGTTCCTGTCCTTGCCCGGCTCCTCGCTTTGAACCCCGCTTCGCCCGTGGAGGACTGTCTGACGTCCCTCGACTCAGGTCCTGGACCTCGCCCCACGGTAACCTCCCCCTGGGATCAGCACAGAAACTAGCCATGCAGTTTTCTGTTTTAAAAATAATAAGTGAGATGTATCTTCACCATCATCATAAACCAAGAGAGCAGCACATGTTGAACATTAGCCAGAAGACTGCTCAGATTGTGGATTTCACAGACTTGGGTTCCAATAGCTTCCAACTGTGTTCAGACTGTTGCATTGTGAGCAGCAGATAATCATCGTTGCTTTGCCTCCTAGCGCAAACCTTTTCCCCTTGAGGAACAACAACAAAAAAAGCTCTAAATAAACTGAATGTTTCTATGTTCACCTCATATAATGAGCAACACAATTTTGATAGCCAGCACAAAGGCTATTCTGTTCAGTGCAGATAGGCTTAAATAGCTTTAACCTAGTGACCCCCTTTAAATAACACTACAGCAAATCACAATTAAGTAAATACCACTTGAGAGTTTGGATTTGGCTCAGCTGCCAACATATTTGTGGAGAAGGAGTGGGTAAAGCTTTAATTATAAAATGAACATTGTTTCCAAATATTATTATGAATTTATCCCGAAGGTAAATGAAAAGTAGCGAGCGCCGCTATGAGAAAAGAGCATGGGAGCAGAAGGGGAGCCAAAAATAAACAAAGAAAACGTAGCCACGGAAACTATGAACAATGCTTTAAAGTCACTAAATTGTGAGGACTAGTTATATGTGGCAAAATAAAGGCAGATACTTTCATGGGAAACATGGCAATATAGTGCCTGGAAGTTAAGAGAAAAGAAAGTTTAATTTTAGTCACTGCTCTTTAAGCAAAACGTTTTGAGAGAACTGTATGTCAGAAGCTCCAAAGAGGGACATGGTCCATGTAAGTTATTTTGTATCAAAACTAGCCCACCCCACCACAGGAAATTGTTGAGCAAAAGGTAGGGATGGACAGATCACTCGATTTCTGATCCACCCAGGTGCTGGGTTTGACCTAGAAAGTAGGGTTGCCATATTTCAGTTCGGACGCAAAAGATGTTAAGGATTTTTGGGCAAAGTTACTGAATTATTATTCTTATTTTGCCAAAGTTATTTTTAGTTTTATCCACATTTGTTGAGCTTTTTTTGCAATACAGTGGTACCTCGGGTTACATACGGTTCAGGTTACATACGCTTCAGGTTACAGACTCCGCTAACCCAGAAATAGTGCTTCAGGTTAAGAACTTTGCTTCAGGATAAGAACAGAAATCATGCTCCGGCGGCGCGGCGGGAGCAGGAGGCCCCATTAGCTAAAGTGGTGCTTCAGGTTAAGAACAGTTTCAGGTTAAGAACGGACCTCTGGAACAAATTAAGTACTTAACCTGAGGTACCACTGTATCGCTATATTTTGGTAATTCTGAGGATGTAGGTTGCAGATTTCCCCATGCATTTACCCAGTTTCTGCCCGGAAACTGTTTCCAAAAGTTGAATCCTGGTTATGTCCAAGAACTTCTGGACATATGGCAACCCTATTACTGTGGTACCTCAGGTTAAGAACTTAATTTGTCCGGGAGGTCTGTTCTTAACCTGAAACTGTTCTTAACCTGCTTAACCTGAGGTATCACTTTAGCTAATGGGGCCTCCCACTGCCGCCGCGCCGCCACTGTGTGATTTCTGTTCTCATCCTAAAGCAAAGTTCTTAACCTGAGGTACTATTTCTGGGTTAGCGGAGTCTGTAACCTGAAGCGTCTGTAACCTGAAGCGTCTGCAACCTGAGGTACCACTGTATAAAGCTCTTCACGGCTTAGGATTCCACTATCTTCTGGAGCCCATCTCACAAAATAAACTTACCCAGACACATTGCTCTTTGATCAGCCCAGATAGCTCAGTTGGTTGGAGTATAATGCTGATAATGCCAAGGTTGCAAGTTCGATTCCCATATGGGACAGCAACACATTCCTACATTGCAGAGAGTTGGACTAGACCAGGCTTCCTCAAACTCAGCCCTCCAGATGTTTTGAGACTACAATTCCCATCATCCCTGACCACTGGTCCTGCTAGCTAGGGATCATGGGAGTTGTAGGCCAAAAACATCTGGAGAACCGAGTTTGAGGAAGTCTGGTCTAGACGATCCTCAGGGCCCCTTCCAACTCTATGATTCTTATGAAGCCATCCATCAGAGGTCTCCCCTCTGACAGAGGTTCAGAGGGCAAAGGTGAGCCAGAGACTTCTGTGCTGACATTTAAATAAATGCCTGTTGAAAACTTTTCTATTCTGCCAGGCCTATGCCGGCAAATAAGAATAAATCCCCCACAATGGTCTATTGGTGTTTTTGTAATCATTATTCTTTTGCTTTTAACTTTTTGTGGTTTATGGTTTTTATACTCTTGTAAACCACTCTAATATATATTTATGATACAGCGGTATATAAATATATGTTTTTAATAAATAAATAAAGGTCAGGGGATTTCAACAGGAAGTTACAGGATATGCACTGATTAGAAATGTAGCAATGTGGCTGGGCCCCCCCTCCTTTTTTTGAAAATTCAATCAGGTTTGAAAGCAGAATCACATGTGGCCCCTCCGATAGCATCATAAGCACAAATGCTCATTAATGCACAAGGAAAAGGATGCATTCAAATACCAGAAATGCACCCTCGTCAAACTCCTCCTTTCCTAAAACACTTGCCCTGAAAATTCTGCATTGAACAGTAATGAAACTCTTATTTTAAACTCTTATTTGAGCAATGGTCATTGACTACTATAATAATGAGGAAAGTGTACCATTTTGAAGAGTTTAGGGGAGAAAATAATACCCAGTGAGTAAAAGAAACCTTTCAAAGTTCTGAGGAGTGAATGAAAAAGTGAGGGAGAAAGCAGAAAAATGTGCTTGAAGGTACATGAGGGTTTTAAAAGCATTGTTGAACCACTTGTCAAGAAGTGTAGTAAAACAGATTTCAAGTCTCTATTTTCCTTTGGCCAACAACCACAAGCCGGAAGCATGCAATGATATCTTGAGTATCTTTGTACAGTATGTAAATATCGCCAGTGTTTGGCCACGCTACAGATAAAACTGTAGTCCTTGCCTGCAAGGTTTCAGTGAAGTCTGATGACAAAGGATGATAACGTTTAACTACAGGGAAGCAGCGCAAAGATTTGCTGCAGGTCAAGTCTGAGATGAGCAGTATTTTATAGAAACCATGTGAGAACCAGTATAACACAGAGCAAGAGAGAAGAAGTGGAATAAACTAGGGATGCCAAATGTCCGGAATTTCCCAAACATAGCTGGCAATTGGTTGTTGGAAACAACTTTGGGCAAAACTTTAAAAAGCTCTACAACTTTTATGTCCGGATTTTCACTTTTTGAAATATGGCAACCCTAAATAAACATTAGTCCTGAGAGCAGGGCCAGTGGAGTAGCGTGGGTTGTCAGCACCCGGGGCAAGGCAAGTAATTTGCGCCCCCTAACCCGTGGATTTGCGCCCCCTAACCGGTGGATTTGCCCTAACCCCAGATGTTGCGCCCGGTGCGGCCAGCCCCCCTTGCACCCCCCACGCTACACCACTGAGCAGGGCTCCCCCCCCAGTCAAAACTCACTGGAATTCAGTTCTGGCACCTCTCGGGTGGGCACCATTGCCATTATAAGAGAACGAGGGAGGCATTCAAGGTGAGTTCCGGCACTTCTTTTTCTAGAAAATAGCGCCGCCTGTGAGGCTTCAGAACCTGGGGCCATCAGCATGGTGGAGAGCAGGGATGGGCCAATATGTTCTGCTGGCTGAGGTGGAGTTAAGTCCAATCAAAGTTGACTATGGGGTTGCGGCGCTTGGCTCGCTTTCAGGCCAAGGGAGCCAGCGTTTGTCCATGGACAGCTTTCTGGGTCATGTGGCCAGTGTGACTAAACCACTTCTGGCACAACAGAACACCGTGATGGAAACCAGAGCACATGGAAACGCCATTTACCTTCCCGACGCAGTGGTACCTATTTATCTACTTGCACTGGCGTGCTTTTGAACTGCTAGGTGGGCAGGAGGTACCCCTGAACTACTACATGACAAGGTGCATCATAGGGATGAATGGACCCTTTCCAGGCCATGCCATTTCTGCAAGGATTCGGGACTAAGTCTGCCCCCATCCCACTTCTGTGCAGATTGGCATCGCACAGCAACTCCACCACTTCCTGCACTCACAATGTTGCACAAGGACAAAGCTCTCGCAATACCCACGCATGGGTAATCAATGCATCACGATGACTGTGTGACTCCATGGCATCACCCAACCCCATACTCATACACCCTCAGCACTGAATGAATAACCAAAGAGTCAACAATGTTTTCCCCTTGCACAAGCCTCCAGAGTGATGCAAGAAGGAAAACTTAAATGGGAAGCCCAAAGATGTCCTAGGTGGAGGTTTAGTAACTGCTATGGCAGCAGGGCACATAAATGTCATAACCTCGCACTTGTTTGCTAAGGGAAAACAGGATTTCCCAGGGAGGAGGCAGTGTGGGGCTATTTGCATGGGGAATAGCAGAAGTGACAGCAACAAGCAGGAAGTACTGTGGTAATTCAAATGGTAGGGCAATGCAAAGGAGCATATGTTGAGTCCCAGCTTTGGAAGATACTGAGGTCTCACTAACTTCTGGTGGTTTGGCTGGCAACAGTGAGTTCAGAAAGAGGAAAGAGAGAAGCAATAGGGCCAAAATTCAGATCGCGGCATGTTTTGCAGCAAGAGACACACCTTAGTTGTGACCAGAGGTGATGTGATTGAACTGGGGAGGTGGCAATTAGAGAGATGTTCAAGATACTTGCAAAAGTATCCCAAGAAACAAAGACCAGCCACATGGATTGAATCCAGCTTCCTCTTGTTAGAATGTTTTTGCAAAAGTCCCTTTTAAAGAAGGGAAGGGCGTGTATAGCCTTGTAAATGTAAGTAACGCTTGTAAAAAAAGAGAGACACAGGGAAGTATTGATTTACTTTTATAGTGACTTTCTTCATTAATTTATTCTTTAATTAATTGTTATGGTTTAGATGCTAAAGTGTTAGCTCATTACGTTCAAGTTATCTGTGGATCTACGTATACTTGGGATTTCATGGCTTTTTAATAGAACTTTAATAGAAATTAAAAAGAACTTACATCCAATCTTAACATGACATGAAGGATTTTAATGGTGTCTTTAAGTCCCACTAATTTCAGTGATCACAGTTTAGCAAATGATAATCCATGAGGCCTATATATTGCAGGGGTCCTACAGAGGGTACAGTGTGGGTCTTGAAGAGGTGTGGATCTCAGATGTGGAGGAAATTTCCTTTCAAAACGGTCTGGGCCTCAATGAGAGAGGTAGAAGTTAAAAACAGTGCAAAAATGGCATCTCATACTTTTCCAGCTAGTCCATTTAAGCTTCTCCAAATCAGCAAACTCTTGGCGAGGGTGTGGAGTCTTAGGTTCCAATGAACATATGTAGTAGAGATGTGCGAAAGTGTCTTGATTCTGGGAGGAAGCATTCCACTGCCACCTTCCAGGGGCCATTAGTTCTAACTACCATGTGAGGAAGAGAAGCACCAGCAGAAAGCAAGGATTGGGCCCCTCTTCACTCCAGCCCCTCACCAAGGCTGTCAAGAGACAACTGCCCTGTGAGGAAGAGCAGGAAGACCTTCAGGATGGGTGTTAACTAGCCCCCCCCCCCCCCCCCTGAGCCTTAGCTGTTGTAGCAGGAGTGGCAAGAAACCAGCCGGGAGCCAGAACGCCTTTCTTCACTTTTAGATTGCAATCCTCAGAGAAGGGACTGTCTTGTTTTTATTGATCTGTAGGCTGCTCCAGGAGCCTTTGTGGTTAAAGGGAAATGTTTGTGTAAGTAAATAAATAGCATACCTTATTCCATGCTCTCCAGTATTTACCCGATGAAAATACAAATGTCCCTGCCAACATTTCTCCGATGAAAATAAGAATGTCCTATCATAAGAGGACATCCCTAAACCACAGAGCCTAGGGCTTGCCGATCGGAAGGTTGGCGGTTCAAATCCCCGCAACGGAGTGAGCTCCCGTTGTTCGGTCCCTGCTCCTGCCAACCTAGCAGTTCAAAAGCACGTCAAGTGCAAGTGGATAAATAGGTACTGCTCTGGTAGGAAGGTAAATGGCATTTCTGTGCGCTGCTCTGGTTCTCAAGAAGTGGCTTTGTCATGCTGGCCACATAACCCGGAAGCTGTCTGTGGACAAACACAGGCTCCCTTGGCCTATAGAGCGAGATGAATGCGCAACCCCACAGTCATCTGCGACTGGACCTAATGGTCAGGGGTACCTTTACCTTTACCTATCATAAGTGGGTCATTCTGGGATCAAATCAGAAAGTGGTGTGGCTTCTGTAAATCTGGGACTGTCCCTAGAAAATAGGGGCACATGGAGGGTTTGATTAATAAATACTTTCTTGCTATTGGTAAGTCCAGAGTCTAAAATCACCTAGCAGCACTACTTGGTCTCTACTCCCAGTGACTGGTGTAAAGAAGTATTTTAGCTCCTTGCCAACAGAGTCCCAAATCGTAGCCTGTTTATTTTGTCCTGCAGTGTCGCTGGAGATCAAATCCACTCCTGTTATGGGTAGGCTAACCCCTTCTTCATCTACTCCATTTGCTGGTGGCCCTGATGCTCCAAACATTTTGGATGTCTCTCTAGACGTGTTGAGCAATGAAACCACATGGCTGAAACACTGGAAGACAAGAACCTTAGGGAGCCGGATAGCTAAAATGGGATAATACGCTAAGCAGACTGTGTGTTCCAAGGCTACCCCATCAGGAACAGTCTTATGCAATGTAGACAGTCCTGAAACACAGAAAGATTGATTACAAAGGATCCGTGATCCAAAATAATCGTCACAGTCCCTGGTCCAAGTGTCCCATTGGCTTTAGTCTACAGACACAGGCCATTTATCTAATAACAAACACATTTGTAAAAGCACGAATACCTTACACAGATAATTTGCTAGGAGAAGCAGGATGCTAAGTGCATTAGATAATTTGCTCTCCACAGAGAGTTCCTCAAGGCCTAATTGGGATTACTGTACACATTTCTCACAGAGCAGTGAACATCCATCATTGAGGAGACTCAGCCCTCTTCATCCTTTCCCCTGCCCCTGCTGCCCTGCAGCCTTATCCCAAGGGCTATAAAGTCCTTTAACTCCCCCTCTCCTGTGCATTTTGCAAATCTTTTAAGCATAAAAATGGAAACAAAGAAACGTACCTTAAAGATGTGTAGAAAGAACAGGGGGAAGGAGGCGGGGAGGTTTAACAAGTTTCTGAGCCAAACACGTCTTACCACATGGTTTACATTACAGCCCAGTGTATTAAGGCTTTTTAGACCACCGCAAGTTGCAGGTGGAAGTGTTAGTCTGGGAGCCATTGAAGTCTGAACACTGAGCTTCAAACTTTCCCAGTGTATCACAATTACAGAAACATCTGTGCTTCAATAACTTTGTGTGCTGATCTGCTGTGAAAATTTAGTGCTCAGCAGCCGTCCACATTTCTAATTTCTTTGCTGGTCACAGGGTGGTCTCGCAGAGAGCAGCAGCGCCAGAGAAAGCAGCAGCAGAGTCTCAGATAGTTCAAACACTGGCACTTTGTTTTAATTGATGCTTAATGCTCTCCATAGACAGTCATTTTACACAATCTATGGTGTGTGCATGTTTACAGGCAAGGAATAATAATAATAATAATAATAATAATAATAATAATAATAATAATTGTGCTCCATTTCCAGACATCCCAAACTCATAAAAAGCTAAGGACACAGTGTCCTGGTGACACAAATAGGAGTGTGACTGTGTTTAGTTTTATGATGCTACATTTTTACATCCTGTCCGAATTAGTTCAGGTCCTCCAGAGCAAACAAGAATGCTTATTATGTAATTAATAAAAAGGCGTTTCTCAATGTGGTATGAAAAGAACGCAGAATGAGCAAGGCCTTGCAGCTGATAGAACCTTTTCTGGAATTCTTGAAATACCTTGGTCGTACCTTGGAAGCCAAACGGAATCTGTTCTGGAAGTCCATTCAACTTTCAAAACATTTGGAAACCAAGGTGTGGCATCCGATTGGCTGCAGGAGGCTCCTGCAGCCAATCGGAAGCCACAGAAGCCAAAGAAGTTCCAAAGAACGTTCGCAAACTGGAACACTCACTTCCGGGTTTGTGGCGTTCAGGAGCCAAAACGTACGAGTGCCAAGGCGTTCGGCTTCCAAGGTATGACTGCACTGATTTCAAGATATGCCGTATTTTTCCATCTATAAGATGCCCCCATGTATGACGTCCCCTATTTTGGGGGACTCAGATTTGAGAAAATGGGGGGAGATGTATCCATGTATAAGACACCCCCTAATTTTTGACATTTTTTAGGGGAAAAACCTAGTCTTACACACGGAAAGATACAGTACTTTCCCCAGATATCTTTCACTGAGATGGCCAAATGAAAAACCATGGGCTGAATCCAGCTGAGTCATGAGCTGAATTCTTGAGTCAAGGTACAATAAAATGTTTTGCTCATGGTATTCGATTTCAGGGCGTTTTGTTTTGTTTTGTATCGCATTGTGTCTGCTGGTCTGCTTTGGGGGGGGGCTCTTTCAGGAAGCAGAGTACACCCTCATCTCACACCACCAATGATGATATACCACCCTGTTCATGCAACGCAAAGGTAGACCGTGGCCCAACCAACCCTCCTTGTGAATTGTCTGTTCACTGTAGAATACTATTTGGAATCCTTTGCAGTGTGTTGGGGTTTCATGGTAGATGTGGAGAGGTTCCTTAGCAGACAAGTTGATGTGGGAACAATTCCCTGAAAGCAGAAAGTGTGAAAATCCCACTGATTTGGTATATACGGAACAAGCTAATGTGAAGCTATTAACAGATACTGATGGTGAGGAAGTGGGGGGGGGGTGATGGAGAGAGAGAGATGTCTGGATCTAAAAAGGATTCTTTGCTTTCCAGCATTTGGTCCCTCTATCTAAATAGTTCTCCCTAGAAACAGAACTATGTAGGCTCCTATAGAAGATCAAGTCGCACCAAGGGTTGCCTGCATAGTTACTGTCCAAAAAAAACCCCTCCACAAACCGTCAGCAGATTTATGATATAGTAAAAACAACGATCATTGGGAGTAACATTCCTCTTTCAAGCCGTTTCATTCATCTGACTACAAAGCGAATTGTGATGGATATAATGTTGGTGGGGCGAAGAGGCAGGAGAATTAGCTTAGCGGGGCTTTAGGTAAGTCCCTGCAAGCTGACTGCCACTTGGGCTTCTCTCCCACATGCTCGCACTCATACACGCTGTGCCAAACTCTCCGCCGTGCTGCTCAAAGCAAACATTGGATATGATGGACAAACACTGCAAGCCCAGATGTGTCCATGATAATCAGCATGAGATCCTAACCCCCTCCCAACCCCCCCGGTTTCCATGCTTTTGATCATGAGGAGTGTTGTCGCTTCTGAGAATCCAAGGGTCTCTGGCTGAGAAACAGCAGTAGGGTGTGAGTACAAAAGAAGGAGATGCTGAGATGTGGGGCAGGGCCAAAGGTTCATTAACAATAGCCAAGACCCTGGCTTGGACTACTTCGAAGCTGAGGAGAATTACCATTGGCTCCACTTCCTCTTCTCCCTCCCCTTTCTCTCTTTTGACATGGACTGTCTTTTCTTTTCTTAATATATACAAGGAATAGCCTGCCGAAAGCCAGCTTTTATCGTGCTCAAAACGATAGCTGGGGGCATGGGAACAAGGATCAGCAGTTAGGCTTAGACCCCATGTCACTACGCTGCTTCATAGTTCTTTCAAGAAACATTCATGGACTCTCTGCCTCCTTAAAAAAAGCAGAACTTTAGCTAGACATCATTCCTTTTCCTTTAAAGCCCCTTAGCAAACTTCCCCTTCGCAAAGAGTTGAGAGTCTTCCACTGGTTTCAGCTGCATTTTCCTGCCATTTTCATTGCTGCAAAAGTCTGATCTTTCACTTGATGTTGACTGCTTTCATATTTAACCAGGCTTTGGGTCAGACACACTAGCAGGGAAGGCTGGATGAAAGTGTGTTTGGTACATGGCCCAACCAGAGAGCAGAGGTAATTGTCACATGTGAGAGCCAGCGTGGTGTAGTGGTTAAGAGCAGTGGACTTGTAATCTGGTGAACCAGGTTCGATTCCCCGCTCCTCCACATGCAGCTGCTGGGTGACCTTGGGCTAGTCACACTTCTCTGAAGTCTCTCAGCCTCACTCACCTCACAGAGTGTTTGTTGTGGGGGAGGAAGGGAAAGGAGATTGTTAGCTGCTTTTAGACTCCTTAGGGTAGTGATAAAGCGGGATATCAAATCCAAACTCTTCTCTTCTTCACATGCACATGAAAGAGGAGGGGAAAAACAGAAAACACTCCAAAATGTTAGAACAAGCAGCACTGATTTCAGGTTTTGCGGAGCCATTAGGAAGGACATTGTCAATGGGAACCCTCCTTTCTTATTACCACCCATTCACTCACCATCATCTCCTGGGCCTAGTCCCACCACTACCCAGAGAGAGACAAGCGCTGCTGCTCCTTCTCTTTACCACTTGCCCAGAAAGGGCAGAAGAGCAAGTGGCAATGGGAGGAGCAAGAAGATTAGTGAGTTACAGTGGGCCCTTTGCTGAATAGTTGGCCTGGGCAGTTGCCTGACGATGCATACCCAAAACCAGCCCTGGAATAATGGTTATGTCAGTTTCCTCTGTGACTTAGAGACCCAAGCCTTACAAACGCCCATATGTCAGCATCTATGCTGTGCTCTATGGCAGCTGCTGCCTATGTATCCCTGTACACATTTAAGGTGAACATTTAATGTCCCCAACCCTAATCTGTGGGTTGCCATCTGATTAGATTTTACTCTGATTCTGATTTGATTCTAGGATGTATTTTAATTGATTGCTTGATTTTATCTTGATGTGTTATATAATTGATGTTAGCTGCTCTGAGCCCAGTTTTGGCCAGGGAGGGCGGGGTATAAATAAAATCTATTATTATTATTATTATTATTATTATTATTACACTTAGGATTTTGCCACTGTGAAATAACTTGCTATCTTGGGGTAGGTATGCATCCCATTCTCTAACAACTAGAGCAGCATTTCAGTTCAAACTAACTGTGGTGGTAAGTATTTCCTTCAGCCAGTCAAAATCAAGAGGAATGATGCAAAGAACAGACTTTCAGCTGCTACTACACCCTACCAAGCAACTGGGATGATTTATTTGTCTACCAGGCTTTTGAGGGGACAATTAGGTGCTGCCATCTCGGTCGATGAATTAGCACGAGGAACTGCTGCAGATTCCATTTTCCTGTAGGGCCCAGTGCATTACCCAAAAGCCACGGACTGGAAAAATTACAACCTACAAATGGAAAATTGAAAAATATTGAAATCTTACCAAGAGTTTGGAGACTAACATGTCTCTTGGAATGGCTCCTGTGCTGGCAGAAGTGACTGGGCAAAGGTCCCAGTCGCCTATTAATCTCTAGTTGAGAAGCTCACACAGGAGGGCCATTTATGTATTGGGAAAATAAAAAAAAAGATTTTATAAACTCAGGTTTGGGACTAATCATGAAGGGATTAAGACCTGCTTTGGATTGTCTATCCAGTCTATCAGAGGAAACGAGAAAAATTGAGAAGCAAAGTAGTAAGCATAGTGATGGCTGTTAAAGGGATATGGTACAAAAGTCTCATATTGCCCCCTTTGAATCACAGAATTCATTTCATTCTGAATGTGGCATTGTGTGGCATTAAGCTTTGACACAACATAGATGCTCCTGAGCAGATTATGTGATGTGTGAGAACAAGCATGGAAGAGCAAGATGGGGCATGTATCCTCCTGGTTTTTTTCTTGCGCAATCTCCCCCACTGTGTTCTGTCACTATAACATATGCTTCTTTAGTCATTGCTTCTTTTAATTTATTGGTCCTGAGTGTCACTTCTGTGGTCCTCTATTGAATGTTAAGTAAAGGTAAAGGGACCCCTGACCATTAGGTCCAGTCGTGACCGACTCTAGGGTTGCGGCACTCATCTCGCTTTATTGGCAGAGGGAGCCAGCGTACAGCTTCTGGGTCATGTGGCCAGCATGACTAAGCCGCTTCTGGAGAACCAGAGCAGCGCACGGAAACGCCATTTACCTTCCCACTGGAGCGGTACCTATTTATCTACTTGCACTTTGGCGTGCTTTCGAACTGCTAGGTTGCCAGGAGCAGGGACCGAGCAACGGGAGCTCACCCCATCACGGGGATTCGAACCGCCAACCTTCTGATCAGCAAGTTCTAGGCTCTGTGGTTTAACCCACAGAGCCACCCGCATCCCTCTATTGAATGTTACTTCTGCTTATTTTGAAGCTCACATGGGTGTGAGCCAACAGTGTCCTGTCTGAAATGGGGACTCTTGACGGATAGCAGTGACTACTCCTGTGATTAGGTATATCCCAAGATGCATTGTTTTGTGGAAGCAACAGCTGTGATCTTGCAGGATTTCCTATTTCAGACATTTCTCGAAGTAGGAAAATAGAATAACTTTTTTTTTTTAAAAAAGTAATAGCTCTGTGAGAAAAAGTTAAAGGGAAATGGGGAGAGCCGCCAGTTTCCAGTGTCACACAACGGTGTCACACAACCAGCGCTGACCCTAGTAGTAGGCAGAGTGAGAAAGCCATCTTTGGCAGCAGGTGTAGGTGAGAGGCGTGAGAGACCATTGGCAGGATGCTGAAGGACACGGTTATATATATCCTACACCCCCTAAGCAAGCCTGCTGTCCTCAGGTGCTATGTAAGCTGCTATCCCATCACCAAGGTCAAAGAAAGATCCACCTACCAGGAATGAGAAGGTGTCATCTGGTCCACTGCCTCAGGCAACAAAATGTATTGGGCTGATCCTAAACATAATTTCTAGCTTCAACTGAACCCTGGCAAGAAATAGTGAGATATTTATACAGAGCCTGTGTGAAGAATCTGAACCTCTTCCAGAAAACACCCTGAGATAGCAGGATTTTTCATATCTACAGCAAATTTTGGAGACCTATAAACCTAAAAAGTTAAAAATGAATGATGACCTCTCATGACATTCTTAGGTTAAAAGATCCAAAAGAGGAAATGGGAAAGAGTGTCACTCTTCCAACTTCTTTCTTCATCCAAGTGTACATTTCAAGAGAGAGAAAGGTAACCTCTCATGACCCCAGAGCTCAGTCACTAGAACAGGTTCAGGGCTATGTTCGAGCTGCTGGAGATTGGCAGGACACTGAGCCTGGCAGACAAGAACCTCCAGAAGAACCAGGGCCTGTAGGCTGAGGAACCCAATGTTTTCCATGGTACCTTACTGGTCCAGTGTTGCAGAGAACACCAGGTTGGAGGCTAGGAAATGAAGGGTGAGTGCCTTTTGGCCAGAGGGTTCACCCTTGAAGAATCAAAAGTTACCCACAAAGGGGCGGAACCCAAAAATAGTCTGGGACGTTCAAAAACACTTCCTTTGTTCTAAACCAGGGTTTCCCGAACTTGGGTCTCCAGCTGCTTTTGGACTACAATTCCCATAATCCGTGACCACTGGTCCTGCAGGGTAAGGATGATGGGAGTTGTAGTCCAACAGCAGCTGGAGACCCAAGTTTGGGAAACCCTGCTCTAAGCCTTTGCTGGACTAAATTGCTCGCTCGGAGCTATCCATGGTCCTGCAACTCCTGAACCCACCTTGCCCCATGGGAGCAAAACCACCTTTGCCACTTGACAATGGCAATGAATGGGGTGGCTTAGAAGTTTCATGGCACCAAGGGAAGACCATCACACCTATTGCTATCCGTTAGGTAAGCACTAAGGCTGGGTGATATATCATGATGTTGAAAACCAGATATCACCAGCTTAACATCACAATATCTCGATATGTCACCATATATGCTGAGATGTGGGGGCGGAAGGCCTTGCTGGACCTCCCTGTGGTGGCAAAAGGTCCCGCCATATCTTCTTGCAACAGTGGAGGGTCTGCCATGCTTCCCTGCAGCAGCAGAGGGTCTTGATGAGGCTCACTGCGGTGGTGGGGGGCCTCAAAATGTAAGGAAGTAGTAGATTTAATAAAAAATGTTATATAAACTTCCATATAATATATTTAATATATTTTCAACTAATCTAAGAGTAGTTTAAGTGATTTAATAGTCAAGTTGCATCTGCTTCCCCACATAGAGGTCTAAATGGAATCTATGCACGCATAATGCCCACTGAGTTCAACTAAAATTACTTCTACTTTCCTGGAAGTAAGCCTCATTGAATTCAGTAGGACCTGCTTGTGAGTAGACACACATTTGCTTGCACTGCTTACTGAAAAACACCCTGAGCTGAGCTACCCCTCTGTTCAGCTGAGCTACCTCCTGAGAAGCTATCAAGTCTCCACCTTTCTTTCACCGGTATATTGCCTTGTTGAAACACTTACCATGATGTTATTTCAATACCGGTATTCAACAATATGGCGATTTATCACACAGCCCTAGTAAGCACATAAGTAACAAATCATTCGCCAGGATCTTGTAAAATAAGCGAAAGTCATAATTATGGCAAAGGTTATCTGAATTATTCTGACAGTTCGTTTTACAACACAACACACAACTTTTGTTGCTATGAAAAAAATATTCCTTGTTTGCAGGTGATCCCAAGTGCAAGCCCTGAAATCTCTAGCTTAAACCAAAGGATCAGCTAGCAAGTTTGCTAGTTAAAGCAGGCAATACTAGATAGACAAAATGTCTGACCAGAAAAGGCAGCTTCCTGTGTTTCCATTCCTAGACATATCAGGGACATTCATTAAGCTATTCTTAACTAGCAGAATCAACACTGAACATTCTGGGAATCAGTTTAGATTTCACTGGAAGTCACTGCTGCATAGTTCAGCTTGCACTGCTCTGAAGGCTGAGGGGCAAGTGATCCTAATTAAAAAGTAAGATAGTACAAGCATAGAAAGACAGAAATCCAGTTTGCTGCATATGGACCAGGTTGGCTTTGTGTGGTTTCCCTTTTTGTTTTTCTTCCTGGTGATATTATCAATTGCATCCCACACAATAGGTGACTACATACACAGGTGAGCCTGTTTATCCACCTGCTTACTGCCTTCTTTTCTGTTTTAATTTTGGGCATTGTTGTTTGTGCAGCTGTCCAAATCTGCAGCATGGGGTTGTTTCACTGCTTCCATACGCAGGCGGATACTGCGATTCTGCTTTTCAGCAAAAGGTTTGTGCAAGTGAAAAAGGAGGTGGAAGGGACAGCTTTTCTGGGAGGCAAACTCAGTAGGAAAAATCAGTAGGAACGAGTAACAAAAACTCACCCACCTGAGACTTTGCTTCCGATTTAATAGCATTTCAAAGAGGCAGACAGATATTTGGGGCAAGTCTCGTGGTTCAATTCTGCAGACATCTGCGATCATAAATATGTGTTTGTGAGAGGGGAGTTATTTGTTCATTTTCTTTTTAAATGTATTTTGTGTTCTCATTTTGCATTTTCTTATGTTGTGAATCACCCTGTGAGCTTCAAATGAAGAGCAGTATACAAATGTAATAAATACATAAGTAAATACAGTGGTGCCTCAGGTTACATACGCTTCAGGTTACAGACGCTTCAGGTTACAGACTCCGCTAACCCAGAAATAGTACCTCGGGTTAAGAACTGGCAGCAGCAGGAGCACCATTAGCTAAAGTGGTCTTCAGGTTAAGAACAGTTTCAGGTTAAGAACGGACCTCCAGAACGAATTAAGTACTTAACCCAAGGTACCACTGTAAGCTACTCTAGGACAGAACTTCAAGACTTCTCTGATATTTTGGCTCCGCTAATAATTCATTTAAAGGAATGTGGATGGCGCTGTGGTCTAAACCACAGAGCCTAGGGCTTGCTGATCAGAAGGTCAGCAGTTCGAATCCCTGCAACGGGGTGAGCTCCCATTCCTCAGTCCCAGCTCCTGCCAACCTAGCAGTTCGAAAGCACATCAAAGTGCAAGTAGATATATAGGTACCACTCCGGTGGGAAGGTAAACGCCATTTCTGTGAGCTGCTCTGGTTCGCCAGAAGTGGCTTAGTCATGCTGGCCACATGACCTGGAAGCTGTACGCCGGTTCCCTCGGCCACTAAAGCGAGATGAGTGCCGCAACCCCAGAGTCGGCCACGACTGGACCTAATGGTCCCTTTACCTTTATCTTCACCGTAATGCATTTAGTCCTGATTCCACTACAAGCCCTCCATGCTGCTCACTTACCTTTCATGCTGAAACTTACCAGCAGTAAAAAAAAGACTCCTTCTGCAACCTTCAGTGCCTGTTTCTTGGTTATTTAGCATCCATGAGCCTTGTATGCTTTCATTGCTATGAAACATTTTCTAAAGGATCATTTCAAGGCAGTATTAAAGGTTATATTTTAAAAGAAAGAAAGAAATTTCCCCTGTTTTGTTGAAAACAAGATAAATGGATAAACCTGAAAAGACCAGGCCAGGCACTAAGCATTTAACTCCCAGTTCCTTTCCCACCTCATTTTAAGTCAGTTCTTTTTTATTTTTGTACAACCTCCAAGAGGGTGGGACGCAAAGATTAGCCTGGAGAGTGTAACGCAAATGAATCAAATTAATGTTTGTTCCCTATCTACTGCTTATATTTTAACACAAGGGTAAATTAGGTTTGTGTCACTTTCAAATCCCAAGCAGCCTTTGTCAAGAAAATAAAATATCCATTAAAAGGATGTTTTTTATGCTTATCAGAAAGGTTTGCGAGCCAAATGCACAATATTCTGTGAAGTACAGAAATGTGCTGGCCATCCTTTGATCTCTTCTGTGTTCTCCAGTTTGGTTGGTAGCCAGAGGTCAATTTATACTGTCTCTTTACAGATTACCAGGAACAGGAAGAAATGAATGAGCCTGGATTTTTTACTCTTATGCACATCTCACTTACACCAGCTCTGCGTGTTTGGCTCCAAATCTTTCAGTGATTTACAACTGGTGTAAATGACATCCAAACTAGAGGGAGGGGGAGATTAAAATGGGGGGGGAGGAGTTAAAACACTCTTCTGCTGAAGAAGAAAATGAGAAGGAACAGATTTGAAAAGCCCAAGGGCCAACTTTTCTTTTCGCAAAACATTGTGCAGGACTTCAAGCGCCTGATCAAAGTTTGGGGCATAGGATAAGGGTGGCCAGAAGCTTGTACCTTTTAAATGGTATGGACTTTGGGTTTCCTGAAGATTTTAGGAGTTTCACAAGGCCATTCAGAAACTTATATGCAGAATTCATCATGCAAAAGGCTGGGCTGGATGAATCCCAAGCTGGAATTAAGATCGCCGGAAGAAATATCAACAACCTCAGATATGCAGATGACACCACCTTGATGGCAGAAAGTGAGGAGGAATTAAAGAACCTTTTAATGAGGGTGAAAGAGGAGAGCGCAAAATATGGTCTGAAGCTCAAAATCAAGAAAACGAAGATCATGGCCACTGGGCCCATCACCTCCTGGCAAATAGAAGGGGAAGAAATGGAGGCAATGAGAGATTTTACTTTCTTGGGCTCCATGATCACTGCAGATGGTGACAGCAGTCACGAAATTAAAAGACGCCTGCTTCTTGGGAGAAAAGCAATGACAAACCTAGACAGCATCTTAAAAAACAGAGACATCACCTTGCCAACAAAGGTCCGTATAGTTAAAGCTATGGTTTCCCAGTAGTGATGTATGGAAGTGAGAGCTGGACCATAAAGAAGGCTGATCACTGAAGAATGGATGCTTTTGAATTCTGGTGCTGGAGGAGACTCTTGAGAGTCCTATGGACTGCAAGAAGATCAAACCTATCCATTCTTAAGGAAATCAGCCCTGAGTGCTCACTGGAAGAACAGATCCTGAAGCTGAGGCTCCAATACTTTGGCCACCTCATGAGAAGAGATGACTCCCTGGAAAAGACCCTGATGTTGGGAGAGATGGAGAGCACAAGGAGAAGGGGACGACAGAGGACGAGATGGTTGGATAGTGTTCTCGAAGCTACCAGCATGAGTTTGACCAAACTGCAGGAGGCAGTGGAAGACAGGAGTGCCTGGCGTGCTCTGGTCCATGGGGTCACGAAGAGTCGGACACGACTAAACGACTAAACAACAACACTATATTGCCCTACCACAACCACACAGAGGAAGAATTCCCCAGGTCTTTTTGTTTTCTTTTGTTTTAAATTGCTTCTTCAGGATCTAAATCAGCAGCACAGGATGGTATCTTGAGAGCTTCCAACTTGTCATCTGCACTTAAATTTAGTGAGTTTCCAGTGAATGATTGGTTGCTCCACACAGGATGATTTATATGGAAAAGGAAGCATATTCATATTAAGCACATAATGAGGGCCATGGAACATTATTTTGCATTTGCTGGCAGTCATGCGGGGTTTGGCAAGTGGTTTTAAAATGACCCTAACGTTCATGTTTAAAACACATGTGATAGCTGGCCTAAGCTTTCACCCCACTGCCGAACTTTGGAACATTGAACATGAGATAAAGATCAGTTGCAGTTCCTTTCTCAGCTGTCCGTAACATTTCAGGGGGGGAAATAGGTCACTTTTAGCATGTTTATAGAAATTGATTCCCCTTCTGGGAACACTAGGTTGCAATAATAAATATATGTGTGTGTAACTAATTGGAAAAAACCAACAACTTTAGTGCGACTATTCCTGCTAAATATAGCTGACAGAGAAGCGTGTTTCTCAATCGGGAAAATATTTTCAGTTGTCCCGGCCTATAAATCAAAAGCTCTCTTACCAATGCTTTGCTGAAGTCTGAAGATTAGGCTGCTCCTTATTGGATTCTTCCTGCAATTCTGGGTGACTAACTTCTGTTAAAAGGCCACAAGATCAGGGCCAGCTGAAAAGCTGTTAACCCTAAATGTCTAACACTCAACATCCAATGGCATTTAACTTTCAGGGTTCAGTATTTCCTAACCTATATTTTATCGTCAGCCGTGTTCCACATTCTATGTATAACATACAAATCACCCTTGTCCAATTCATATTCTTTTTCATATTTTCTTTGTCTGATAGCAGGGGCTTTCATTCAGCCAGAGCTCACTTGAACTCAGCTCCGGCACCTCTCAGGTTGGTGCCATTGCCATTCTAAGAGAACAAGTTCATGATGAAGTTCATGGTGAGCTCTGACACCTCTTTTCTTTTTTCTAGAAAAATGGCACTGCCTGATACTCAGAAGGCCAAACTAGATGTGGTAACACATGCAACATTCTTATCCTGTTTCCAAAAAGCAGCTGAGAGAGATTGCGGCCCTGAATGGAAGATCCACAAAGGGGAAGCGCTTAACCCTTTCCCTTCGGGGCCATTTTCCCACTCAAATCCCCATACCCTGTTAATTTTGGGAGAGAATATTAAAAAGGTGAGGGGAATCAGAAAATCAGCACCACCACAAATTTTTATGAGTCTCCAGTGTAAGAAACTATTTCCTGTCTGAAATACTCAGAAATGGTAAACAGATGAGAAATTGCAAGAAACAGCTGCCGGAGGGGTGGGGGGTGCAGGTTGAGCAGAAGTATTTCTTCTCGAAATGTGGGGCCAATTCCTCACAAGTGAGTGACACTAATCATACACTACCTCTTGCAGGCAAAACTTGCGGCTTAATATATAGAAAACATCTCCAAACAGTGCACAGAAAACGGAAGCAACAACAGACCACTTAAACAAAATATTACAAAAATACACTGTCACATATAAAAATGGTACATTGGTACAAAGTTGCTAATATATATAAATCAATTAATTCCGCTTCCCCCACTATTGGCAGAAAATGTTTTTAAAAGAGAAAGAACTAGGGAACCAGCACCACCATGTTTGTTTTTTCCCAAGGTGCATCCCTGCATGGGGCCATGCATTGTTTATATGACTGACTGCCCATGATTACAATTGAATTGGGGTTAATGCCTTTAGGATTGAGTGATGGCACATGGGTTTTTCCTTTGGCCTTCCTCTCGTGATATTTCTGATGATGCACGGTTGTAACCCAGGGGTTTACCAAATGTTGGTCCCATAAAACAAGGTTGACCCAGCCTTGCAATTTTATGTTTGTCTCAGTAAAGGATAATAGGTAGTTAGCAATATGAGTTGGGGATAATTAGTAGTGGGGTGTATCTTACGCTCCGAAATTTGTTCCTCATAAAATACGTTAATTACCGCTGTAATTATGTACCTGCCAATTTGCATCCCATTTGAAGGGGAGTATACTTTTAAGCATGTGGGTGCCCAGGAAGATGAAACTCTCCAAGACTAGCTTGTGGTGCTTGAGGTGGATTAGTTCACGGTGTGTGGGATCTCATCAGAAAGTGAACACACATAGCAGAGTGTACAGAAGGCACTCAAAAAGCACTCGATGAAGTTTCTTTTGGTTGCAGAACTGACTTTTTAACCTGCATCTCATTTCCAAAAGGGACTCTTGGAAATTTGAACTTGGATGCTTCTGAACTATTTACTTGGAGTCAATCATCTCATCCATGCCTTTATTAAACAAAGTAGTTAGGCAGATGCTTTCACCATAGCATGTTGTTCATTCCACTGATTGCAGACAAGTGTACTTAATTTTGCCTTTTCTTTCTTTCTTTCCTCGATCCAGGTTCAAAATGGCACATAATTCAAATGGCACTAAGAGTTTCTAAATGGCAAGTCTGGATAATATTTGAAGTTGCAGTGAAACAAACAAGGCTCGGCACATTTTTGAACTCATAAGCAAAAACAGAAAATTGGTTTTGTTGGACAGAAAATTCAAGTTCTATCTGACAGCTTTTAAAAACAGATATGGTACTAAGTCGAATTCAAATATTAGTTTATTAGGAAATTCACTCAAGGCAAGATGTTAATCATCATCATCATCATTTAACCGAGGGTTGGAAAAGGCTGCTCTAGAGTACTTGTGTCTTCCCCAAGATTAAGAAATGATGCACAGGATTTCTCTGGAATAATTTAATAGCATCACGTTCATTCTTTCCAACAGTAAAGTCATTTGTAAGCTTTTTTTTTAGCTGAACAAATACCTGTGTGATGGTGGGGTGCCCATAACTCATTGATGCATTATCCCAATTAGCTGTGAGTCCAAAACAGTCCACACCCAGAACCTGCATTCTTGCAGCTGTATGAATTGCTGATTGCAAGGACAAAACGAAGGATAATCCCAAGGATATAAAGCACACCTCTCTCTCTTGCGCTCTCGTTCAATGTGTTCCAGCTTCCCAAAGGGTCAATGAGATTCTACAGTCAGCCTAAGTCACTCATTAAAATAACGTGAGCTGGAAAGAACGTTAAAAAGTCAGCCTTGAAAAGCTTTCATGTTGGTTCGCAAAATGATTGGACCCTTGTTCTTTCACTTTCCTTTTTTTTATATTGCCTAGATTAACTGAGTGAATTTGTTTCGGAGCATTTTCCTATTAACTAACATCTCCCAGAGGCTGCCTGGTATTTGCATTCAATACCATCAGTAGCAGTTACAATGGAGTGCCTCGTATGCCATCTGCCATCCCAAGGGAGCGGCTGAGGAAATCAGCCACATGTTCCTTGCAGATGTTTGACCTGAGGCTGTTCAATCTACCTACAGTTAACTTGCTGGGGACCTCCAGACAGCAGGTTCACTCACATATAAATGAGCTATCTCAGTGCCTGCAGTTAAGAACCCCACTCAAGGTAGCTGGTTGTTTAAGGGTGTTGAGTTCTCCCTTTTTTTAGATATACAAAAAAATGGCAATAAGCGATTATACGTCTGAAAATTGCCAATGGATACCAAGCAAAGGAATTCTTTTTGGGTGTCCAGACCAGACAGCTATGGCTACAATCTTATTACATGATTATTTGAGCATAATCTAATATTGATGCTTGGAACAAGAAGAGTCAAGGCTTTTTGTCAGCTGGAACTTGCCGAAACTCAGTTCTGGCACCTCTCAGGTGGCCGCCATTGCCATTGTAAGAGAACAATGGAGGCATTCATGGTGAGTTTCTTTTTGGATTTGATATCCCGCTTTATCACTACCCAAAGGAGTCTCAAAGCGGCTAACATTCTCCTTTCCCTTCCTCCCCCACAACAAACACTCTGTGAGGTGAGTGAGGCTGAGAGAGTTCAGAGAAGTGTGACTAGCCCAAGGTCACCCAGCAGCTGCATGTGGAGGAGCGGAGACGCGAACCCGGTTCACCAGATTACGAGTCCACTGCTCTTAACCACTACACCACATTGGCTCTCTTTTTTTTTCTAGAAAAAGAGCACTGCTAGGGCAGGCCAACGGTCCATTTAATCCAACATTCTTTTCTCACAATAACCAACTAGATGCCGGTCAGACCTCCATGAGAAAGACACAAGAACCACATCACTCTGCCAACTTGGGATCCCCAACAACTGGCACCCAGACACATACTTCTATCAACACTAGAGGTGGCACACAGTCAGTGGCTAGTAACAATTGATAACCTTATCGTCCATTGATTTGTAGGGATGCAGGTGGCGCTGTGGTCTAAACCACTGAGCCTCTTGGGCTTGCCAGTTGGAAGGTCAGCGGTTCACATCCCCGCAACAGAGTGAGCTCCCGTTCCTCTGTCCCAGCTCCTGCCAACCTAGCAGTTCAAAAGCACACCACTGCAAGTAGATAAATAGGTACCGCTATGGCGGGAAGGTAAACAGCACTTCCGTGTGCTCTGGTTTCTTTCACGGTGTTCCGTTGCACCAGAAGCAGTTTAGTCATGACCCGGAAAGCTGTCTGTCGACAAACGGCGGCTCCCTTGGCCTGAAAGCCAGATGAGCGCTGCAACCCCATATCACCTTTGACTGGACTTAACCATCCAGGGGTCCTTTACCTTTTTCTCTTTTTTACCATTTAGCTCCATTTTAGTATTGTGTGAGAGAGGGAGAAACTTCTGCCTGTCCCTTTCCCCTGTACCATGCCTCATTTTATGCACCTCAGTTGTGCCCCTCCTTAATCATCCTTTTTCTAAACTAGAAAACCCCAAATGCTGTAACCTTTTTCATAGGAGAGTTGCTCCCTTGCTCATGTTGGTTGTCTTTCTGAACCTTTCTGAATTCTACAGTTTCCTTTTTGAGGGGTGGCATCCAGAACTGTACACCGTATTCTAAGCATGGTCTCAACTGTAAATGTTGCATCTCTGGCAATTTTACTTCCAATGCTTTTCTTAAAGATCACTAATACAGAAGTTGCCTTTTCCACAGCTGGGTCAACATCTTCATCAAGACATCCACTACAACCCCAAGGTCCCATTCCTGGTTAGTCGCCACCAGTTCAGTCCGATTAGCATATATGGGAAATTAGGAATTGTTTCCCCAACGTGCAAAACTTCACATTTGCTTACATTCCATCACACTTGGCCTTTTAATACCCAACCTTTAAGACAGTCTCCAAATATACATAGTTATTCTCTTACGGCAAGTCAGAGGCTACCAGTCATTTGTAGAAGCCTTCTGAGCAGGCTATGGGGGGTTGTGGCAGGCAGGGGTGCCAACTTGAATAAAATATGGGGCAGCTGACACCCTCAAATATTTTATGGAGGGGTGAAGGGACCTCAGCCCCTAGGAGTTGGTTCCTACAGTGGCAGTGGTGATGTTGAGGAGATGCCAGGGACTGAACATTGGACCTTCTCCAGAAAAGCATGTGTCCTATGAGAGCCAGTGTGGTGTAGTGGTTAAGAGCGGTAGTCTCGTAATCTGGGGAACCGGGTTCGCGTCTCCGCTCCTCCACATGCAGCTGCTGGGTGACCTTGGGCCAGTCACACTTCTTTGAAGTCTCTCAGCCCCACTCACCTCACAGAGTGTTTGTTGTGGGGGAAGAAGGGAAAGGAGCATGTTAGCCGCTTTGAGACTCCTTAAAGGGAGTGAAAGGCGGGATATCAAATCCAAACTCTTCTTCTTCTTCTTCCTACCAATGAGATATGGCTCTCCCCACATTATCTCTGCAAACACTGATTTGAGAAGACACATTTGTCAAGAAAATAGACCTTCCCTGTAGCTTCAGTTGGAAGTTTATTAGCTTCACTAACCTGAAAAAATACATTATTTGGTGTTTTCCCCATCCCCCATTTCTCCAAATGCAAAATACTTGGGAGTCAATTGCTCCTGTTTGTGTTCAATCATACATATTATGGTCTAAAAATGAAGAACATTCCCAGCTGCTCATTAAGAACAGGAGAAGAGTCTTGGAGGGCCAGATCAAAGCCCTATCTCGCCCAGCATTCTGGTCCCACATTGGCCAACCAGATGCATATGGGAAGCCTGCAACAGCACTCCCCCTAGTCAAATGAGTAATCCTCTAAGCCATCACTTCCATCTTGTGATCCTTCCCTTTGTCCCCTCACTCCCCTTTCAGCAGTATCTCAAAACAGTTTTATCAATCCATGGAGGCCAGTAAGCAGTTGGAAGTCACTAAAGCTGCTTGATATCAGATGCTGTCTGTGGCTCTGTGCTATATAGCAGAAGGCAAAGGGTTTCCTTTGCCTGTGTGTAGTGAAGAGTTCAGCAAATGAGCATGGTCTGAATCATCCTTTTAGCAGTATCTGGCTGAAGCCGCAACTCAGTTTGGATGAAATATTTAGGGAGACACGAAGGCTCGAGTGCTGTTTCAAGCCCATCCAGCATTCTGACATGAGCAGTGCTCTCTTCCCTTTGGAGCTATGGCTACACATACCAAAGGACAGGCTGGAATGCCAGGAAGAAGGCCCTAGACAGGAAACAGAAGTGGCCCTGTCTGCTCTGCTTACATCACCCACAGCCTCAGCTTGTCTGGGTTTGTAAGCTAAGTTGGGTTGCAAATAGATAAGCTCTCTGAATACACAGAATTGCTTTCCTCATGCCTTAGTGTAACCCCAAGCTGTATCAACAACAACAACGGGTGACATAGCTTCTACTTAGCTAGATGGAAGCTGAAAGCCAGGTTTGGACTTTATGCTAAGGTGATGGAGGGGCAAAAGCTGCAGCAGTTTGGATTTAGGCAAATAGAAGGCAGCTGTGCCTGGCAGAAAGGTGAAGGAATCTGCTTCAAGTGGCATGAGGGGGCACAAGGAGGGGAGAAAGACAAAAGCAAGAAGGAACTAGTGTCATCATGGAGCAGAAGCATCTTAGCCCCAACTGGAGAGGCCAACTTCTGCAATAACTCAGCAACTTCATTCATTCATTCATTTGCAAATTAAGACAGCGCTCTGTATCACCTGCTCTACATATATATAGAAACTAATGTCAGTGTAGTGGAACAAGCCAAGATCCCCAGTGTTGAAGCAATAATTCTTCAACATCAACTTCGTTGGACTGGTCATATGGTTCTGATGCCTGACTATCGTCTTCCAAAGCAACTACTCTATTCTCAGTTTAAGAATGAAAAGCAAAATACTGGTGAACAACAAAAGATATGTAAAGACATTCTCTAGGTAAATCTTAAAAAATGCTGTATAAGCATGGAAAATTGGGGGAAATTGAGCACTCCAACTGGAGAATAGCCTTTACCAAAGGTGTCATGGACTTTGAAGAAGCGCAAACTCAGGACGAAAGGAAGAAACAAGCTACAGTAAGAGGAAGGCTCATTTGGCAAATCCTCACTGTGATCAACTCCCACCCGGAAACTTATGTCCCCACAGTGGAAAGATGTGTGGATCTAGAATTGGCCTCCACAGTCACTTACAGACACACTGTTAAGACCATGTTCATGGAAGGCAATCTTACCCGGCCATGAGGGATCGCCAAAGAAAGAAGCCATTTGTCATAATTAAACACCACCAGCAAGGTAGGTGAAGTCTCCAGTGTTCTCCTCTGCCAGGAGCACTGGGCCAGTAAGGGTACCCTAAAACTTCAGAACACTTGAGGAAGTGGTGACACAAAATTTAGTCCCCAACCCACCCTAGTCATCACTTCAGCCAATTCCAATGCTTTATTTGGTAAAGACTGTAATCCTTTGCACTCTTACCTGGGAGAAAGCAACACTGGATACAGTGGGATTTACTATCAGAAAGCATTTGTTTCTTTAGAAATGCATTTAAATGAGACATATACACTATATATCACTCCTATCTACCCATGATACCACATCTTTTCCTGCTTGCTTGTGGGTTAATGAATGAAACACTCAGGTAAAGCAAGGTAAATCTTTAAACCTAACATGGAAAGCTAATATACTGGGGAAGTATGTTCTCTAAGTCCAGAAACATGAGTGTATTATTGTGCAAACCTTGATGTTTACATTATTTCAGAGATACTTTCATGCCTAGATAAGATATCAACTCATCTCTAGAGCTCACACACATTTTCTCAAAAACCCAAAAGCAGAAACAGTTCACAAATGCCTAATAGAATACAGATCATATTTTGTGATGGGGAAAGCTCTCCCCCCCCAAAAAAAAATATGGAAAAGATTTTCTTTCTCTCAGGCATCAAAGATGGGCATGATTGAAAAAGAAGCAGGGGCAAACTTTCCCAAATGATTTTATTCCAAAAATCCAACAGGCAGGTCTATCTGATAGTCGTAAGCTGGAACAGAATTTCCCCCAAAGTCAGATTCTGTTGTATGGGGGTGAGGTTTTGACTTCCACTGAAGCCAAGCTGGCTTGTTGTTAGAACCTAATATTTCTTTCCATCTGGCATGGTGAATCTTGGTCTTCGTAGCACATTGTCATCTAAGTTAATAATAGACTGCATTCCATTCCTTCTGTTGCACAGGCTCATCTACTGGGAATATTTAGAGAATCTTGTCTCCATGCTGGAGCAAGAAGGTTTGACTAGATAATCTTCATATCCATGCAAGTTTTACAGTTTTATAGCTAATGATAAATTTGCAACACCCCACACATTGAGAGAGAGCTGCACTGCATAAGGATTTTAAGTATGCTGCAAGATATTGTTACAGAAATATGTCTGCTCCAACAACTGCCACTATATATTCTTCCATATTGTTCCCTGTCTTTGGAGCTATCTCCATGCACCTAATAATTAAAGCCACCTTGCTCTTTTAAGGGTTTTCTCAAGATCCACTTCTTTTAGCAGAGTTTGTCCTGAAACATTATAACCTCATCTTACTTGCTCCTTCATCGGATCGTCCCAGCAAAAATCTTAAATTCACTTAAAATTACAGGTCATTGTTGTTTGGCTGGATGGGCTTTGGAGTTTGATAAATCCCCCCCCAAAAAAAAAACCCCACACCCTGTAGTGTCATGCCTATAAACTGATAGCACTAAAAGATGGGTGAGGCCTTTGAAAAAGAGGTGGAGTGAAAAAAGACTGGTCTTCATGTGAAGAGAGCCAATGAA
This sequence comes from Podarcis siculus, assembly GCA_034642415.1. NCBI lineage: Eukaryota > Metazoa > Chordata > Lepidosauria > Squamata > Lacertidae > Podarcis > Podarcis siculus. The sequence goes on from JAXCMG010000003.1 coordinate 69,248, forward strand.
AAAAATTGCAGGACAAGATTGATACGTGCAGAGTCAGAAGACAATTTCCTTCCATCTTTCTTCATTGTCATCCTCGTCTTCTTCTAAACAGCATTTAAGACTAAACTGAAATGATGCCAGACAAAAATTAAGGCCAAAGAAGTCTTGCTATTTAAAAGTCTGGGAGCGAGGCAAAGCAACAAGGTACGTGCATAGATAATGGCTGCAGTCTGAAGTTAGAAAAATTGAAACTGGAAACAGGACAAAAACTGTCTGGACAGCAAGAACAAGTCACTGCTGGAGCAGCCCACCAAAGGAAATAGTAAATTCATCATTGCTTGCAATCTTGAATTTAAGACTGGATTGCTTTCTGAAAGATATGCTCCACTTCAAGTATGAGTTGTTGGACTCAATGGTATTCACTTGCTTCTCAGAAAGACAAGTAATTCCTTCCAATGAATGACTACCTAGGGAAACTTTCACCATCCATGCTGGAGAAGGTCAGACTAGATACTTCTGGTACTTGAAGATGGCCCAGGAAATTTACAACAAAATCATCACTTTCTCATAACCTACTCATCTTGCTTCAGGCCGAGGGAGCCGGTGTTTGCTCACAGACAGCTTTCCGGGTCATATGGCCAGCATGAATAAACTGCTTCTGGCACGACGGGACACCATGATGAGTGCCAGGGCGAACGGAAACACTGTTTGCTTTCCCGCCGCAGTGGTACCTATTTATCTACTTGGACTTTTGAACTGCTAAGTTGGCAGGAACTGGGACATAGCAATGGGAGCTCACCCCGTTGTACGGATTCAATCCGCCGACCTTCCGATCAGCAAGCCAAAGCGGTTCAGTGGTTTAGACCTCAGCGCTACCTGCTCCCTCACCTTCCATCTAGGACACCATAGGTGGGTACAGACATGGAAGGTGGGATGGATTCCCAGGAGAAGAAGACTCTTCATATTTATACAGCCACGTATCTGGAAGCCTTTCTTCCCTTTCATTTCAGCCGGGAATGCATGTGAGCACTTTCTGCCTTACTGAAGATGCTAACAAGGCAAGAATGGCTACAGAAAGCTAGTTGAGTAGACTGACAATATTAATAGTGAACCATATCTGCAATTACCAATGTAGGTGACTTTAGGCCAGGGGTAGGGAACCTGTGGCCCTCCGGATGTTGTTGGACTACTACCTCCATGTCCCCTGACCATTGGCTGGAGCTGATGGGAACTGGAGTCCAACAACTAGAAGGCCACAGGTTGTCCATCTCTGCTTCCAGAAATCTACTGTCTTTCAGCCTCAACACTCTGTCCCCCATCATTGACAATACAACTGTTTGGCTCATTCCCTCTTAACATTTACACAAAGGGGTGCAGGAAGTGGCCCTATTGCAGACTTTCTTCCTCTCCTGAAGAATCCCAAACCCTGGAGAACCAGGTTCCAGTCCATACTAAATCATGAAGCTCACTGAGCAGACTTAGGTCAGTGACTATCCACCTGAACTTCCCCATATAATTGTTACAAGATTAAAGTAAGGGGCATGTACACTGCCCTGAGCCTCCTTAGATGGGTATGATATAAGTGGTGGGGGGCCATAAGGTTGACACACTGAGGATGCGAATGATACCTTTCTTCCAAATGTCCTAAGTAGTCCAATTCCTGAGCTAACTCATTTTTGTTTTGGTCAGAAGATTCACTGCTTTGCTAGATTGCTTAAAATGAAGTATACCAAACATGATGATATGAGGCGCTAGTACTGCAAGGACACTGGGCCAGAATCATCCAGTCAAATATTTAGAATTGGAATGCAAATTCCACTGTATGATTAAATTGGATTCAATCCAAATAGTATTTGGATTTAACGAGTTTATGGATTTCAAACCGACATGCAACAGAAATCCCATCCTACGAATGTCAAAGGCATGAAGCTCTGAATTTGCTTGTGTGCTTTTTATGTTGTATCTTTATAAAGGAACTTAAACTGGATAAAAGTTTAGAGCCATCTTAATCTATGTCCAAGTGGAGGAGGTCTTTGACTCCAACTCCGCTCGGATACATTTTTCATATGAAAGGAAGGGAAGGCTATCTTTGTTTTAGCAGCAAGCCAAATCCACAAGTGAATGCAGCAAACATTTGCCCAAAGTCAGCCAGTTGACTCCAGCACAAAGACTCCTGCAAAAACTATTGAGTTCAATTAGGTTCCTCCAGGGATGAATTCGACTCGTGGTGCTCGATCCATTTATAACCACAGTACATTTAGTTAAGACAGAAAGGCATACTGTGCTTCAGGTCTGAGTGGAATTCCACATTTACAAAGATCTCCTAATACTTGACACAGATTAGAAACCAATGCTATATAGTCTTCCCTCTCAGATTCTCCTACAGTCAATCAGAGCCTGCTGTCACAAGCACACATGGATACAAACCATCTCTCATAAATCAAAACATTGCCTTTCTTTTGCCTGTCATGTAGAACTCTGGAGTCAATGTGATAAGAATAATAAACAAATCTGTTTTAAAAAAGCTGCAGAAAAACCAATGGTTGTGTCAGACTTTTCCAGGGTGAACCTAGCCTCATTTGTGCACATGGGAGAGGATGCTATAAAACTAGGATGGGGGACCAATGACCATTCAGGGGTTGTTGAATTCCCATCAACCCCAGCCAAAATCTTGGGGAAGGGTCCATGGGCATAGTCAGGATTTTTTTGGGGGGGGGGGGGCAAAAAGTTGCTGAGTTTTTGGGGGAGATCACAGGTAAAAATCCCCTGAAAAAGGACATTATGGGGAACAGGCTTTTGCTAGGGGGGCAGATGTCTACTGGGGGAGCGGAACCTCAGTTAATTTTTAATGCTTTTCAATAATTTTTGAGGATTTGCCCCCCTGGCTATGCTCAGAGATGCCTTTGCCAAGGATTGGACCCGGAACGTTCCGTGTGCAGTGTGTGCTCCAGCCCTGGGTGAGGCACCCTCCCTGAACAACCTAAATACTCATTTTTAAGAATAGACGTTGACCGAATATGGACAGCCCACGAGCAAAACCAGGAACGACACCAAAACGATTTCATTTTGTTTTCACAGCAACCGGCCCAGCACTTTTAGAAAATATTTACTCGGCATATATTCTTGATTAATCTTTAATTCTGATGTCAATTTTTGTCTTCTCTTTAAATCGCAGCACATTAAAGCACGGAAAGTTTCCTGGCAGCGCCAAGCGTTCAGGCAACCCTTCTCAAACTTTTGGACCGCCCTGTGATGTTTCTGCCATTTATTCCAATCCTCCCTTCTCCCCACTATCAATGCTTGCCCTTTTTCCAGGGTGAAAGCCCTTTCTGGGGGATCTGTTTTTTGAAAAACAGGGCAGATTTCTTACCGTGCCTTGAATTCCCCTTTTGAATTCAAGGGACCCTAATCTTGTCTGATAAGAACTCGTGGGCAGGATTCTCTCGAGGGTCTTACCTCCCTGACCGATCACCTCTTTGGACTCAAATCAGAAAACTCTCTTTTATTTATAACTCAGATAAAAAAGATGACAGCGCTCCAGGAGATACCGTAACTTGTGTTCTCCTCAGCTCCCAACCATGTGTGGGTTATAAGGGAGACATTCCTGCTCATGTATTCCTTTGCTACAATGGCTGGGGGCGGGGGGAACCCCAATCACAGAGAGGTGTGCAGGCCTGTCTTTTCTTGACGCCTCTGAAATTTGTAGCTTTTCCTTCCTTTCGTAGAATTATGTATAAAGGTTGCGGTGCCCAGCTTCGGAATAAAATATGCACTCCCAGATGCTTTGCATACCTTCATGAAGGCAGCAACATCTATTTGCCCTTCCCATTATTAAATGCTTCAAGCCTCAGTTTTCCCCAAAGGAACAACCTTTCTCCACAACTTCCCTATTCTTTTCTGAGAAACAAAACCAAGTCAACTGGGGAAACATTTGAGGACCTGAGAAAGGAGGGAAAGAGAGGTGGGAGGAGCCATTTCATATTGACGGACAGGCCTGACTTTTGATGACAGTGAGTGGTTGCCCCATTGCCTTCCAATCACAGTAATCGGTGGGAGGGCTACTAAAACAAATAAGCAGAGTTGTTCTTCAGGTGGGTTGTCATTGTCTGAGTTTTGGTTCAGAGAGCAGGGCGTGAGTGGCAAAGTTAGGCTACTGGGGTATCCTAATTCTTTCCCAGTAATTCTATTTCCCAACAAACAAAACTGTAGCTCTCTTCTTCTTTTCTTTTGGGTACTTCCAAGAAAGTGGGGAGAGTTCTGGTGAGAAAAAAAATGGTTACTTTTCCAGTGTTTTCAGTAACAAACTCACCTGACAGTCCCAGGACATATTTGTTTGCACTTTGGCAGGATTCTTACCCAGGGCACCTCCTTTGTGTCCCAATTTTCAAGCTAATTGCCCCAAAGACCCTTTGAGAGGGTATGTGATTTCTATTTCCCCACCTCAAGCCGACAAAGAACTACTACACCCATCCTTCTAAAATTTGTCAGGCTTCTTCCCCTCAGAAGGGAAGACCTTGCCTGCAATTTGCATCCCATTTTGGCTGGGGGGGGATTAAGAAGTTGCAGGCTTAAAGAGAAAAGGTTTAAAGGTTCCCCTGTATGATCCCACCCCCTGAAATTGGGCAGGTTTAATCACTCCTTTGCATGCATTTATTTTTATGAAAAATGAGTGAGTCATAGCTATTTTTAGATTCCCCATGATTGTCAAGGGGGCAAAACAGCTTCAGATTTCACAGAGCGGATTCAGACACAAATAATGAATCAGAAGGATGCAAAGTGGATCAGGATGCTTCCAAATGCCACCAATACAAGGTGTATTTGGGGGGGGTGTGCTGCTGCACACACCTAACATTTACCTACATGACAACCTTTAAAGCGGCAGCCATGTGTGTATTATCAGGCAACATTAGAATGGACAATTTGCTTTAACAGCTTTACAATTTTGCTATCTATATACAGCAACATAGCTATTTGAAGCACACACATTCCCCCCTCCCCATCCTTAAAGTTACTCTCCTGAAGAATTGTCTGTTGCTCAAGATGCACTGGGACCCTTTCCACCAGGAAATATCTGTTTACACTATTTCCAATGTAATAAGCCGCGCATCGGAGCAAGTTAAACCATTCTTACCTCTTGAGTCCAAGCAGATGAAAGCTACTCATTCTGGAGAAGCCAGGGGGTTCACATTTTTGCATTCCAGCAAACTGGGGTGTGGCTAGCGGCATAGCGACCCCCACCAGCACCTGCAAGGGATGCTGCTTCCTTGCGCTGCTTTCTTGGACAGCGTTGGGCCTGCAGGGTGCCTGAGCTGCCATGCCCCTCCTGGGTGGACCCCCAGGAGAAGAAGAAGAAGAGTTTGGATTTGATATCCCACTTTATCACTACCCGAAGGCGTCTCAAAGCGGTTCACAATCTCCTTTCCCTTCCTCCCCCACAACAAACACTCTGTGAGGTGAGTGGGGCTTAGAGACTTCAGAGAAGTGTGACTAGCCCAAGGTCACCCAGCAGCTGCATGTGGAGGAGCGGAGACGCGAACCAGGTTCACCAGATTACGAGTCCACTGCTCTTAACCACTACACCACACTGGGAGGGACATGGCGGCTTGGGCATCTTGCAGGCCCAGCGCTGCCTGGGGCTATCTACCCCTCCTGCACTCCCCCCTAGTCACACTGCTGGGAGTGGTGCATGCTGTGCTTCACCTCACCTGCCTTGTGCCCAGGTGAACCTCACAGAAGGCAACAAGAGTTTCAGTGAAGGAGGTTAACTTTTCCAAGCTACTGAGCCTATGGGAAAGTAGTGGAGACTTCTTGGGTTCTTGTAATATGTACAGTGGTACCTCGGGTTACAAACGCTTCAGGTTACAAACGACTCAGTTAACCCAGAAGTAGTACCTCGGGTTAAGAACTTTACCTCAGGATGAGAACAGAAATGGTGCTTCAGGTTAAGAACAGTTTCAGGTTAAGAACAGACCTCCGGAACGAATTAAGTTCTTAACTGGAGGTACCACTGTATTCATTTACTATACATGTGGAGTCAGTGGAAAGCAGGCAGACCCATGTGGTGCTCCCAGACAGGGAGTTTGCTTTTTCAAAAGGGTCGTAGGGATATTTCAAATGGGTCGTGGCAACAGCCCTTTTTAACATCGGATTTTCTGCAGAAAAAGGTAAATCCTTATTAACATTACAACAATGCCATGTGGACTTGGTAGAATGAGAAGGTGCTGAAAGTACTTCACAGTTAGCCTGTAAACAAGAAAAAGAATTCTCAGAAATTTAGAGTACAAACACCAACAGATGTTTCAACAAGAAAAAATGTAAAGCATTATGTACCAGAATCTCTGGGTTTTTCTAGCACTTCCTTTGAAAAGTGTAACAAGCATTTAACAACAGAAACAAGAAGATTCAGCCAGGCGGCTGCAGTGTGACTCCCCTCGGTTTGTGTATTGGAGCATTTGCAAACAAGGTTTACTCTAATCTGTTCCCCCAGAGAGTTTCACAAAAGCACGCAGCTTTAATCTGATCAAATAAATTAGTGCTCTTGGGCTGCCCCACTGAAAATCTAATCCTCACCTTCAAAAAATAAAGGGGGGGGGGGAGATAGAAATCCCATTCTGGTTAAGTGTTTAGAACTTCCCCAGCCAGGGATGAATGGGCAGCTTAAAACAGAAAGGAATCTCCATGACACCATGATCCAAAGTAGTGTTTCTTTGAATTGCTTCAAAAGAATATAAGTTGATTAATTGATTAAAATATGGATGGCTGATCAATTTGTTACAAATTTTCATGCATTTGCAAAACAATTTGCAAGCTGCTTTGATTTTCATTCTCTTTAGAAAATAATTCTAATTGGGGGTTTTTTCCGATTTAAAACAGTAGCAATTCAACAATCAGCTGCAATTCAATGATCAGCTACAAACTCTTTGAGGAGCAGCATTCTGGAGTCTGATGAACAATAATTCAGATACTCTTTGTGAGATACAGAAGGGAGCATGAAATAGCTGTTCTGTCTTTAAAATCCAATTGTCAGTATATGATTAAAGGAAATCTGACAGTGCAATTCTATCCATGTTTACTTGGTGTGGAACATGTGGAGGGACTCTCTCTCCTCCACAGGATTGTAATTGCATGAGGGGTAAAATGTTCTCTGGAAGCTGATTAAACCATGCAGTCTATGCAGCTCTCTCCAGGAACCCTCATCATACGCCTACCTAGACCACAGAAAGACCTCCTTAATCGTCTGAGTTGCTTTTATCCTCTGTCTGTTGTGCTTATATTATTTATTAGTATTTTAACTAAGTTTTACTATTTTTTTCTGATGTTTGTTTTAGTGTTTTTGTGAAGTCCAGGGCACAAGGGGAGTGTTTTCTTCTTGTTTTGCACACTATCTAAAGGCTGCATGCACACAAAACATTTAAAGTACATTTCTCCACAAAGAATCATGGGAACTGTAGTTTACCCCCCCACACACACACACACAAGCAGCAAGCTCCCCTCTCCGTTTGTTTCCCAGAACCAGAAGAGGGCTGAAATGGGCAGAGTGGTGACAGGCTTCATGGAGGCACACTCTCTAATTGCTTGGGGAAAGGAGGAGGGTACTTAGACAGCTGTGGGAAGAGGGGACTTTCAGTCTCGGCAACTGATTCTGTGGAGCAAAAGCCAAGCCTTATGAGGAACAGTTGAATGAGCTGGGTATGTTTAGCCTGGGAAAGAGGAAACTGAGAGGAGGTAGCCACCCTTAAATATCTGAAGGGATGTCACATGGAGGATGGAGCAGGTTTGTTTTCTCCTACTCTTGAGGGCAAGACTCAAACCAACAGCTTCAGGTTGCAGGAAAGTAAAGGTAAAGGGACCCCTGACCATTAGGTCCAGTCGTGGCTGACTCTGGGGTTGCAACGCTCATCTCGCTTTATTGGCCGAGGGAGCCGGTGTACAGCTTCTGGGTCATGTGCCAGCATGACTAAGCCACTTCTGGTGAACCAGAGCAGCACATGGAAATGCTGTTTACCTTCCTGCCAGAGTGGTACCTATTTATCTACTTGCACTTTGTGCTTTCGAACTGCTAGGTTAGCAGGAGCTGGGACCGAGCAACTGGAGCTCACCCCGTGGAGGGTATTCGAACCGCTGACCTTCTGATCGGCAAGTCCTAGGCTCTGTGGTTTAACCCACAGCGCCACCCGCATCCCTTGCAGGAAAGTAAGTTCTGACTAAACACATTAAAGCTCTTGACACCAAGAGCTGTTTGACAGTGAAACAGTCTCCCTCAGGAGGTTATGGGCTCTCCTTCGTTGGAGGTTTTCAAGCAGAGGTTGGGTGGCCATCTGTCATGGGTGCTTTAGCTGAGATTCCTGCATTGCAGGGGGCTGGACTAGATGACCCTAAGGTCCTTTTCAACTCTTAAGATTCTATGAAAACCACCAGGAATAATGTGCTCATTAGGCCTGACACTCAGCCATGTCTGTGGAGATCGTGTTTTTGCTAATGAAGAGTTAACTCCAGCTATGTACTGTGTGATTACTGAGCATACTCTGACAGTAGGCCGGCCCTGGCTCAAACAACAACGGAGATTGGAGCATCCTCCAGGCCCAACCCCTCTCTGGCTTCAGTTTGATAGGAAGCAGCTCTGTCCCGCTCCAGGTGCCTCCTGTGCCTTATCTCTCAGGATGGTGTTATCCAGACTCATTTTTCACACTTGCAGAAGCCAGAGAGGGAAAAGTCCACAGTCTAGGCCACTTTCTGAAGTGTTTTGATCTGGTGTTACAATGAGCTTTTGAGTATGTGGACGGATGGAGCTGTGGTCCCCTTGTGGAAACAACTTCTATATAGGTAGCTTAGGGCTGCAATCCTGCACAGGCACTGTGCTTGCCACTGCAGGGACGCACTTCCCTGGGAGTAAGCCACATTGAACATACAGTAGTTCTGAAATGCCGAGCATTTTAAGTAGTGCAGCCTCACAACACCATCCATACATTATCAGTATGCCTGGAAGTGATTGTGTAGGGTTGCCATATTTCAAACAGTGAAAATCCGTACATTTCAGCGATTTCTGCCCAGAGACTGCTTCTGACTGGATATGTCCAGGAAATTCCGGGTGCATGGCAACCCTAGATACTGATATTGTAACAACCTGAATTTTAATTTATTAGAACCAGGCAAAGTGTGACAAGGGGCAAAAGAGACTTAAGCAAGTCCTAAAAAGTTTTGTGTGCTTTATGGATGGTCCCTGGCAGTACCATCCAGTATATGCTTAAAAGGTAAAGGTAAAGGACCCCTGACCACTGAGCCTAGGGCTTGCCGATCAGAAGGTTGACAGTTCAAATCCCCGCGACGGGGTGAGCTCCCGTTGCTCAGTCCTTGCTCCTGCCAAACTAGCAGTTTGAAAGCACATCAAGTGCAAGTAGATAAATAGGTACTGCTCCAGTGGGAAGGTAAACGGTGTTTCCATGCACTGCTCTGGTTCACCAGAACCAGCATAGTCATGCTGGCCACATGACCCGGAAGCTGTCTGTGGTTCCCTCGGCCAGTAATGCAAGATGAGAGCCGCAACCCCGAGTCATCCGCAACTGGACTTAACGGTCAGTGGTCCCTTTACCTTTACCTTTACCTTTACCCCTACCCCTGAACATACTGGGATTTTACTTCTGGGCAAACATGCATAGGATTACACTGGTCAATGCTTCATGGCTAAATTCTTAACTCTGTTCAAGCAAAAGCCTTTGTTTTAAATTGATTTGCACTGCAGCCTTATGCATATCTGTTCAGTTGAATGGGGCTTGCCCCCCCACCTGCAAGTATTGCAACACCCCATTGCAATACTGTAATGCTCCATCTTAACCCTGCAGTATGGATTTTGCAGCCCAATCCTATGCATGTTGGGACCCGATCCTATGCATTTAGTCCCCTGCATTCACTGTCACCTCCAAGTACGCATAGGATCACAGTCTTTGTTTGTTAACTTGCAATACAGACCTTTACATTTCTACTCTGAAGTAAGTTCCACTTAGTTCCATGGAGCTTACTGGGACGTGGGTACAGGACTGCTGCCTTTATCTGTTAAAGTTAAGACCACATTTAAATTAAAGCTGTGCTTCTCAAAACCAAGGTCATTAACAGATTCAGTGTCTACAAAACAATACCAGATAGTAGCCGTGTAAGGTCTGGACAGAAATCACGAGCTTTGCTAAAAGCATTTTTAACAGAGGGAGTGAAAAGGTCACCCAGCCATGTTTGCCTGTAAAATGCCAATTTATTTTAATACTTAAAAAAAAAAAAAACACGCACGCACACAAATAAATCCAGTGATAAATGTTCATTATCAAGAATCAGCATAAAGTGCCAAATAGCAATAACTTTAACCAAAAACATATTGGAATGTCTCATTATTATTATTTACACTGCTAAGGAGGGTGGGAAAGACAACTGGGGATAAAACTCTCAGGCTGAGATTTGTCAAATACCCCCCACCCCACCCCATCAATTCCATTCACTCCCCATCCAGACACATGCTAACTTGAAAGTACTACTAAGACCATACTGGGCACAGCAGTCACTTTGATTTATTGTTGTCAACTTTTGCCCACTTTCTCGATGTTTTTGTGTTTGGCTTTGTTTAAATAAATCCACCAGTTACTAACCACTCCCAAGGCACTAGACCACAAACAAACAAACAGAAACCCCAGGATGTTTGCCACAGTGTGCAGGAAGGAGACCCACTGATGGAAGACTTGGGTGTGAAAAATCTGTAGGGGAACAGCAAGATCCATTACATGGGAGGGTCATTCGCTTCCTTTCAAGCCCAGAGTTTATCAGTGATCTTCCTTCTCATCTCAGCAGTGCCTAAAACATGAAGCCGATTTCTCTTTAACCATCTTCTGGATTTTCTCTTCGGAAGCATGATGAATCATAAGCCTTTTAAACAGTCACACACAAGCATACAGAAAGGATAAAAATTTTAAAAATTAAAGAAAAGCAAAAACTTCAGGAAGCTACTTTGGGTGTTGTTTGCCTCGTAACACAATGAAAATTCCTCTCTCCAATACTTGAGCACCACCTTTTGACGTAAAGTTTAGCAGAGTCATGCAAGGTTTACACTCCTCTGTGTAACTCGGAAGCACCCAGGTTTTTGGGAAGGCTGGCTGCGTTTGTATGCGGAGAGGGGTTGAGTTTTTCTTTTCTTAACAAATTTAAAATTAATAGTGTTCAGTGCTCCACAACGTCTCTGTCAAGAATTTGGTCTAAATTTCGGAATGCCGGATGTGGGGTGAAGTTCATGGGGGCTAGAAGCTTTAGCATTTCATTTTCGAAGGTTTAAGTTCCTTTACTTGTGTGTGAAGTGTCTTGTGAACAGCTAGAGTCCTGGATTGGCAAAATCCTTTCCCACATTCTTGGCACTTAAAGGGCTTTTCTTTAGAGTGGATATATCTGGGGAGAGAAAATAAGAGAGAAAGAGAGAGAGAGATTTTAGATTTGATCAGATGGCCAACATACATTTCTGTCTTAGCTTGCTACAATGTACAGGTGGAAGGTCAAAGTTTTGGTGAAAGTTCTCAAAGGGGAACAATGATATGCGAAGAGAAATATAATAGCAGGGCATATGGACCTGGAAATTCCACTTTGAGCCTCCTGTGTGCTTCTGTATATCGTGGAGAATTCAGTATATCATGGAGAATTCAGTACATGGAAGTTTTTCCATTCACATCAATATATGTTCTCCAGGTTCAAAGGGAGATGTTTTGGAGGCATCTTCTCCATTGAACTGAATGGGATCAAACACCAGAGCTCCCTTGCCTACAGGAGATAATTGGACTGAAATGCTCAGCTGCAATTTAGCACACAATAAATGCACACAGCTTCCAATGATTTCAATAGACTTGGGATGTACATCCTATATTTAACTGAAGTAAGTCCTGTTGTGTTCAGTGGGGCTTACTTTCAGGGAAATGTATGTCTGGTTAAACCCTTAAAAAGCACACAATCTGTAACTATATTTTGGTTTGTGCCCCTTGAGTTGAAATCCCTGGTTTGTACATGGACTATCCAGTGAGCCTTGGATAAAGGGAGATGAATCATGGGAAATCTGTGTTCAGATCTCCAAATACTTTTCTTTTTATCCAAAAACAGAGCTCCGGATTTGATCAAAGCAGCAGTGATGAGAGAAAGGGATCGAAAACCGCTATTAGCTCCACAGCAGAAAACATACAGGCATCTGCCCCCGGTGTAAGATGAGAACCATCGTAAACTTACAGTTCACCTTAACTAAATGCATTGTTATAGAGCTTCTGTAGCAGGGCAGTCTATAAATTAAATAAGTAGAGCTTCAATCCTATGGGATCTATTACTGGGTGTTGCAGTTTCTTTTTTTTTAAGTTCTTCAGAAGTTCACTCATGCTTCCCTGCACAAAATAATTGTCAGCAATAAAACAGAGGGGGGAAACAATTGTTGGGAAAGTCCTGAAACACTGAAAGTAGAATGAATATGATGTTTTGGAATGAATATGATGTTTAGGGGGATATGATCCTTTCAGAGGACAGAGGGGCTGTCCCATTGAGGAGTTTGCCATGAATCTAGATTGGTACCTTGGCAGATATTTACACTGCTAATTTAAACTGGCTTTAAGCCAGTTTAACTGACACAGCTTCTTCTAGAGAACTGTAGTTAGCATAATTTGTTAGGGTGCTGATCAGGGGTGTTATTAGGGAAGGTCAAAAGCCCCCAGGGCCTGATCCTTTTACCCTGGGGTCTCAGGTCTTTTGTTCCTATTTTACATTTTGCTTCCAGGGCTGTGGCAAACTGCAGTTTTGGTAAGACCCACTCTATTTGCCCAGAAACCTCAAAGTACACCTATGCATAGAAATTAGCATACACAAAGTCTTGCTGCCATCTGCCTTGAGATTTTTACGTTGTCAGGGACACTCCTGCGGCTGAGACTTTCTCTCATGTCCCTACCATGTCCGTAGTTCCTTGGCTGAGAGACACAGCAGTATGAAATCAGATTAAATAGGTAGCATAGACATGTTTTTATTATAAATAACTGGAAATGTTGGAATCAGTACCAGGTGGGGACTGATTTTATTATAAATGAGATTTTTTGCTTATTTTTCTCTACTACCTGCTTTGATTTGAGTGATGAGCATGTCAAACCTACATATAATATCTGAATAAATAAGACTATTTGCAGACTAAGACAGTCCTAGTAATCAACAACTGAGTCTAGCTGGGCATTAGGCTGCTAAAACTTTTGGTGTCTTCAGTGGGTTTCATGCACATAATATTCATGAGTTGCCCTAAAAAATTCTCACTCTGCAAAAATAGAGAGAAAGAACATTGCATATACATCACAGAGAGTTCTAAACAAATAAATGCCCTGATCCACAAAGGAACTGTCTAAGTCTATCTGTATTTAAGCATCTTCCTTCATTCCTTAATCCTAAATGGGACTAAACTCACAATCCAGTAAATCCCATTGAACTCAATGGAACGTGCTTCCACAAAAATGTGCTCAAGACGGGCTGAAAAGGATTTCAACTGAAATACTTGGCTTCATCTAGGCTGTGGGTATGGCTGACTTAAAATCCGAGTGAGCTTGTTATTCATGAAAAGTGTAAATGCACACTCATTTTGTCCTGTATAATTAGTAGATAGAAGGGGTTGGGGCCGTAAGAGAGTAGAAGAGCACATAATGAACACTAAGGTTCAACGCTCAACATCTGCAGTTGTTAGAAGGATCTTAAGTTGGTGTGCTTGGAGAGACCCCTGTCTGAGGCCGTGGAGAGGGCTTCTGCCAACCAAAGTAGGCAATATACGGTGATAGGTAGACCATTAGTCTGACTTGGTACATACAAAGCCCTTCTTATGTTCATAAGGACCTTTGCCGCTGCTATCAATTTCTGTTGGCTTTCCCTTGCATAAGCAGTTATCTGTACATCTATGTGTAGGAAGGCCATTGTCCCTTCTTAAGATTGCCATCTCATGTGGGGAAGAGTAGGGTAGTGCTTGTGGACCCTGCTCCAACCCCACCCTCCATGCATTGGAGAAAGTCTGAAGCTATATGCATGTTGGCTCCTTACATGGTTTAGAACCCTGATTGCATGGCAAGTCATGCGATAGTCACTAAAGGAGATGACCAAATAAGGCTTATGTCAAGGGCATCAAATATCAGGACCTAGGACCTATCAAGCCCATTAGCATCTCCATTGCCCCCCCTACCGCACTCTACAGCAGGGATACCCAATGCGGCACCCTCAATATCTCCTATCGATCCTGGTCATTGGCACTGATAGCTGGGGCTGATGGGAGCTGGAGTCCATGACACAACGTTTGCTAACCCTGCTCCACATCATTCAATCATGTATTCAGGTGCAAAAGATCCACATGTATCAGTGAGGTGTGCTTATCTGCATGATGCACTGGTGAATCAGCTCTAGCTTGTCATTTAACAGCCCAGACCGATTCACGTCTGCCCAGAGGTAAATTCCATTGAGTTTAGATGAGCCTTACTCCCAGATTCATAGGACTGCTCACACTTGGGAAGGGAAACAATCATCAAGTATAATTTTGGCAGTGAATCCTCTCCTGATGCTTTCTTTTCCTCCTGCCCCTGACAGGGTTTCCCTCACCTGGGATCTGATCCAGGAAGTGAAACGTTAGCTGTGCAGGGCGGGGAGCCTCAGGAAGAGGAGTTTAAGGAATGAATGTTTGTTGACCACCATGATATTCTCCATGGAGATTGTGGATGCAACCCCTGGTCATCTGTTCAGAAAACAGCCTTCCAGCCAACATCAATGGTACAATCCTGACGCAGGTGAACTTTGGTGAAATAATGTTATGCAATTATGAAACCCAAAAAACTCAATAAATACATTTTCTGCGTAAGAAAGAGAATATGAGATCCTTCACACAGATCATTACTCGCTTGGGCATGACAGTAGGAAACAGGGTGTAATAGTAGAGCAGGTGTTGAATGTGGTCCTCCAGGACACGAACCCTTTTCCCAGGTCACACCTCTCACTTGCCTCATTTCATCTCCCAAGTGTTGTTTGCATGGCTAGAATGTATCATTGAACTCTTGCTTGCCTGGGCAGGAGGTAGAGAGAGGTGTGTGTATCTACACTGTTTCTGCCTATCTGTTCCCTGCTGACATGTGGCCCTGGATAGGTTGCCCCAAATGGAATGTGGCCCTCAAGGTGAAAAATAGTTCCGAACCTTGCAGTAGAGGATGGAATATGTCACATTACAGATCTGTTACTTAGCTGAAATTTCAGCTAGGAAACATTTTTGGATTTTCCAGCTCTACCTGAAGGAGCGTCTCCACCGCCATCATTCAGCCCAGAAACTGAGGTCCACCTTCAAGGGCCTTCTGGTGGTTCCCTCTCTGAGAGAAGTGAAGCTACAAGGAACCAGGCAGAAGGCCTTCTCAGCAGTGGCACACATGCTGTAGAATGCCCTCCCATCAAGGAGATAAAGAATTACACAACTTTTAGAAGGCATCTGAAGGCAGCCCTGTATTGGGAAGGTTTTTTATGTTTTATGTTTTATTATGTTTTTGTATGTGTTGGAAGCTGCCCAGAGTGGCTAGATGGTCAGTGTATTCTTATTCTTATTCTTATTCTTAGCAGCAGCAGCAGCAGCATTAAAGTCACAATGGAGAGTCAGCATTAAGCATATCCAAGTGTTACCTAATGTGTAATGGGCATTTTTTATTGAAGTAGCACCATCTCATTTGTCTGTGATAACAGTTATGCACAACATATAATTGGGTATAGCTACTAGATGAGACACTGTAATTGTTGGCAGTTAAGATGGGCTTCAGGAGAACAGATCCATTAAACACTCAGGCCTACCTATGATCCCTCAGGTGATCTTGTCTTCTGAAGGCCTTGTGGCAAATGTCACATGTGTACGGCCTTTCGTCCGTGTGGGTTCTTTCATGGATCAAAAGGTTGTACGACTTGGTGAAGTGCCTGCCGCAGAATTTGCACACAAATTCCTTCTTGGTTTTGGAAGGTAACCTCCCCCGCGTGGGTTTCTTCTCCGGTGAAAGCTTGGTCACCTCGAGCAAGGAGCCCAGGCCCGGAGGGGAGCCTTGGCTATCGATCTGTCCCAGTTTTGAGTGGTCCTCCTGAGTGGCTGCCACAGCGAGATTGGCAAAGTCAAATCGGGGCTTGGCTTTGAGTGGCATGTTGGCAGCTTCGTGTTTGGGATGGATGACATGCGGGAAGAGAGGGAAGGCGGGCAGCTGGAACCTGGCGTCCACCAGGCTGGCCATGCCGGGCACTTTGGCGAAGGACGAACGAGGCAAATGCATGGCCGGGTAGCCCAGGGTCCACTGGTGAAGATGAACGGCGTGGAGGGCGCTGAAGCCATAAAGGTTGGGCAGATGTTCCGAAGGCACGGCAGGCAGGCCATTGAAAGCTTGCAGGAAGGAATAGTTGGTGAGCTGGAGGGAGGGGTGGATGGGCACCGGGGCTGGCAAAGTCTTGCTACCCATGATAGCAGAGAAGCCTGGCAGCAAAGGCAAGTGCCTGTAAGAAAGAGAGAAAGAAGGGAGTGGGGAAACATACACACAAACGTGTCTGATTACTGGATGGAACAAATAAAGCTGTGAATCCGAAAGCCCCTTGTTCAAATTTCACCTCTACCATGAAATCACCAGAGGGGGTCATAGACAAGCCTCTCTCTCAGACTCAGCCACCCACCCCCATCTGCAACAACACGGGGTAATAGTAAGTATTCCAAGGATACCAGTGCGACAGTCCATAGTTGGTAGAGCATGAGACTCTAAATCTCAGGATGGTGTGGGTTCGAGCCCACGTTGGGCAAAAGATTTCTGAATTGCAAGGGGTTCGACAAGCTGCAGGAGTGCCAACTTAAATAAAATATTGGGGGCCCCAGGTAAACCCCATTCTGCATAATTGATTATGTACCTGGATAGCTCAGTGGGTTAGAGTGAGGCACTGACAAAGCCAAGGTTGCAGGTTCATTCCCCGTATGGGGCAGATGCATATTCCTGCATTGCAGGGACTAGATGATCCTCAAGGTCCCTTCCAACTCTACAGTTCTATTATTCTATGACATGGCACCCTCACACCATTTGAATGGCAATGCCCATCAACTTTGGGAGGGCAGCCTCCCTCAGATATTTTATTGGGAGGGCGGAAGGGACCTCGGCCCCTAGGAGTTGGTTCCTATGACAAGATGACTCTCATGGTCCCAACTTTGCAATTCTATGAATGCATGTGAAGTGCTCTGAACATTTGTAAGTGCTATACAAGCATTATGTACAATGGTACCTCGGGTTACAGATGCTTCAGGTTACAGACTCTGCTAACCCAGAAATAGTACCTTGCGTTAAGAACAGGATGAGAACAGAAATCGCGCACCAGCGGCACGGCGGCAGCGGGAGGTCCCATTAGCTAAAGTGGTACCTCAGGTTAAGAACAGTTTCAGGTTAAGAACGGACCTCCAGAACAAATTAAGCTCTTAACCAGAGGTACCACTGTATTCTTATTTGTCTTTTAAATGAGTTATTTAAAGGAATATATAATACATGCAATAATGTTTCCTGTCCCAAGTAGAAAGTAAGGATGGGCAGAAACTAAGAGAGGTGGGGGGGGGAGTCCTCAACAGTGGGCAATGAACAAGATGAGATCTTTGTAGAAACCACTGGAACTCTCAGCTGTGGCTCCACTTCACAAGAAGCTGCTGTTTGCTACTAAATGTGTCATGATGGGCATCAGACCCCGCGCTATCCATTGGGAAGAGGGAGGGAAAGACAGGAGATTTGAGAAGCAAAGAACTGGTGTCCCCAAATGTTTTTGCCACAGTAATAATTGGCAGGAGTTACATATAGGAAGAAAGACCCCTTCTGGAAGTTGGGATGGATAGCTGTGCCCCTGATTTCTTGATGGTAGAACTTCTGCTACTCTTTAGCCACCAAAATTAGCTTCCTCTTGCGTAATTTAACAAGAGCAGAGTCTTATACTGAATGTAACTAAGAGACTCTATGATTTGGGGGGGGTGCATGTTCTTTTGTAATTCAGTAAAATCTTTAATAAAAAAATATTTTCCCCAAAAAACAGAAGAGCCACTCAGGGGACACCATCGATACAAAGGCAACATCACAAAAATGCCTTGTTTCTTGGTCATACCAGGGGTTGATGGAACTACTTTTTATTTATTGTGTCATCCCCTAAACCGCGCATAGCAACACGCAGGCTGTGCTCCCCTTGGCCCTAGGACCTTTGGACGCAACCCAATCCTAACAGATGCGCTGCAAACCCGCCAGCGCCCCTTGGCCCCACCCAACAAGGTGAGAGTCCAGTTTGGTTTTGGAGACCAGGCAGCGCGAGGTCCGTGTCGCTGCTGGAGAGAAGACCTGGAAGGCCTGGACCTTCACTCAGGCAGGAAATTCCCCGCTTTGCTCGCGGCTTCTCTGCCCTCTCCTCTGCTCCCCGCTCCGCTTCAACTCTGACCTCCAATTTGCTTCGGAAAGCAGAGTACAAGGATTTAACATAGCTGACTTCAAAGCTCTGCGTCGGGGCCCCCTCCTTCCCTCGCCTCGTCCATTGCTACAAAACGAGACAAAAATCCCACACACGCCATTAGGGATGCCAATTTGAATAAAAGGGGGGACAAGCCCCACCCCGCATAATCGATTACATAGGAGCATAGGGGCCGAGGCATAGCTGTCAACTTTTCCCTTTTCTTGCGAGGAAACCTACTCGGAATAAGGGAATCTCCCCTTTAAAAAAGGGAAACGTTGACAGCTATGGGCCGAGGGGGCTCCGGACCCCCCAATAAAATATTTGAGGGGGCTGGGCCATAGCCAGGATTTATTTTAAGGGCAGGCATTGTGTTTGGCGGGGGGCGGGCGGTAGAATCGAGTTATCTGCGATGTTGGTCAGTTAGTTAAGTTTTTTTATTTATTTACTTGATTTAGGGTGCAGCTGCCCCCCCACGCCCATGGACGGCCCTCCCCAAAGTTGATGGTCATTGCCATTTAAATAGTTGCGTGATGTGATTGATTATCGGGGCGGGGTTTATCGGGCCCCCACGCAGTATTTTATTAAAGATTGCACATCACGCGGTACACACCATTTGATGGGCAATGCCCATCAACTTGGGGGGTGGACCCCTCAAATATTTTACTGGGGGGGGGGGCGAAGACGCCCTCGGCCCCTAGGAGTTGGCTCCTACGCACTCCATTCCTTAGGGGTGAACAGGAGCCCTCTAGGCAGGGAATGGGACCGCGCAATCCTAATGCACGCCCAGGGGGAAATCAGCGCTCCTTGTCGCTACTTCGATGGGCGCCTCCTTACCTCCTGTTAAGTGTCTATGGGATGGCAGCTGATAGCATTAGTAAATTAAGAGCTGTCGCCTTAGACCAGAGCAAGAGGAAATTCAGAGGAGTTTTCTAGGCTGTTGGGCGGCCCTAGGGATCGAGCCGCGTGCACAAAGCGAGGAGAACGACCCGTGCGCCCTTGTGTTTGAGATAAGCGTCAAATCCCCGGGGCTAAGGTCATGGGCTTAGCCAGGATTTTCTTGGGGTAGACTTTTGTTATGGGAGGGCAGAACCGAGGTCCCTGCGCCCCCCCATAAAATATGTGAGGGGGCCGCCCCCCAAAGTTGATGGACATTGTTTTTAAAATGGTGTGCGTGCTCCACATCTTGCGATCAATTGTCCGGGCAGGACTTACCTGTCCCTCCCCCCAAATTTTTTTTACTCAAGTTGGCACCCCTGATCTCGGATCAGCTATAAAAGCTAGAGAGTGTTTCTGTCAATTCTGGGGGAAGCGGGAGTTTTAAGCCAAGGCTGTACTTTTCAGTCTCATTTCTCCAGCGGAAGGAGACAGGGGATGGGGGAGAATGACTATCCTAAAATACGAAATAAAACTTGCAGACGATCGGACTTTTTATGCACGTTGTTGAAATCCAGGGCCCAATGGTCACGGAGGTGACTGACACACACACACCTGCGGGCTGTCATTCAATAGGAGCGCTCGGCCCTCGGATTGAAGTCTGCAGCGTGTTTTAGGATAGGAGCAAAAGACTTGGGTAGATTCGGGGACTGGGGTCAGAATTGCACTCGCAGGACAGAACGCTGCCCTTCGCTTTCAAAGCGAGAGGTTGATTTCGATTTCCATCAGTCAACTAGCGCCTCAGAAGCGTCCTCCGTGCGGCGGAATGGTTAGGTTTGCAAAGGTCGCTGACGGCCTCGGCAAGCTGTCCTTTAACCAGTTATGCCGGAGTACAGATGCTTAAGGATCTGGAGCCTGATCCAGAAAAAAATCAACCCTTACCAAAGTCCTGCAGATTTCTGCGAGATTTAAAACACGTGCATTAAGGCTGCAGCCGAAAACGTATTTCGGCGATAATTGTGCGGGAGTGCCTGTACTTTCCGTGCTTGGGGAAATAAAACAGCCCCCCAATAATGTTATAATTGCATTTACATGGGGCTTGGTTCTTATTTACGATCGTTGCACATGTTCGGGTTGAGACCTTGCTACTTATTCTGAGCCCGCAGCACATTAACGGCTGCTGCAAAGCTGCGGCCTTTTACGTCTGAGTAAACATTCTGGGGATCGCGCTGCGCGTACCCACGACGCAGCGCAAAGTTGCAACCAGAGAGAGCATTTGCCTCTGCTCAGCGCTCAACGAGTTCCTTTTATAGTTTGCATTTGACGTAAGGGTGACGCGTAGCCTCGCCCTGTGACGTCACGCCCATGATCTGCCACGGGTGCTTGGAAAGCTCTTCCCAAACAAAATAAAAGAAATGTGGAGGGGGGATTTTGAAGCCTCTCGATCGAAACATATTGTTGCTAAGTTTGCTTTTTAAGTTTACTCCCCCCACACACACACACTCAAAGCGACAGCAAAACGAGCGCGCGCGCACCAAACTGCTGCAAAAAAAGGAGCGGAGCGAAAGCGCAGGGATTGTTCACGAGCAGCTGAGATGAGATGGATCAGACGCGAAGCCGAGAAGATTAAAGGGCGACGCGCTGTTTGTCTGGCGGTTCTGCTGTTCACGGATCTTCTCACTAAAGATCTGCCCCGAGTCCACCTTTCACACCACTTTACATAAATCAGCCTTAAGAAAAGGCGGGGGGGGGGGAGGGAGAAGGAAAAAGGAAAGTCTACAGAAATTCCATCGCACTGACCCAGAATAAACGAGTGTGACATTTGGCCAAGATTTGCCTTTTCTAATTGGATAAATTTGGTATACCGGTCGATTAAAACACACACGCTGCAACCTCCCCCCACCCAGTCAGTTAAATTTAACTGTTTAAGGACCAGGGTGCTGTGTTTTTTAAAAGGTCTCCCCCTCCATTTTTTTTAAAAAAATTATTCGCATCCACAGCCGCTTATTACCAAAAGATATTGATCAAACTCCTTATGTTTAGGCCACTTTTGAAATAGAGCCGGGCAGCTGACACGGGGATGGATCCCGTTCCTTTCCAGACGAGACGATAAAAGCAGATTTCCTAAACACCGTTTGCAAGGAAGTACCATGTCCCGTGAAATCAATAGGACAACTTCTGAACAAGTGCGTCAGAAATGGCATATTCTTCAAGGAACGAACATGCTCGCGTTCCTCCTCTTGAGCATGTGAATCCGTGCAGGGTCCAATGGGAAGATTCACTGCGATCGGAAACCGTGCCTCAGTATTTTGGTTTACAGGCTTATTTTGAAGGCTCGGTGGTGGGCGATTTATGGAATGCAGTTTAATTCGGAAGGTGGAGAGAGATCTCTACTACGGCATATCCCCGTGTGCTTTAAGTCTTGCCATGTGTAAATATTTACAATCCGATTCACAGCCCAGTAAAGTCCTTGTATTTTATTTAAACCCGTGTATTCATCCTGATGTTTTTACTAAGAATTAAGGCTCCGATCGTAGGACTATGCTCCACAAAAAACAGTTGGCTAGCTTCCGTATGTGTGTGTGTTTAAGGTACGGATTTCCCAGCATATTATTATTATTATTATTATTATTATTATTATTATTATTAACTGTCAACGTGCTTAAGCATGCACCCTTCAGTTTTCAGAACTGATCTTTTAAAAAAAATCGTTTTAAATCCAAGGACTGTGGTTTAACCGGATGGATCTGTTACTCGTAAATCTAGCCCTGCAAGAGAATGTCGCGCTGGGGCAAGTGTGTGTGTGTGTGTGTGTGTGTGTGTGTGTGTGTAAGAGAGAGAGAAAGAGTGGAGAGAGAGATAACTTTCAAAGTTTTAAGTCACACCAATCGAATAAGAAGCGGCCTTTCACCGGCTCTCCTGAAAGGAAGAGGGGAGAAAAGAAAAATCGTGATTCATAATAGCATCCATTGTGCTAATGATTTTGGTCGCTAGAAGCAGTTTAGCTTAAAAACAAAGGGGAGCGGAGAGAGAGGATTCAGGCTGTTACAAGTTTGCTGGCCTTGGTCCAGATCTGTAAGTTACACTTTTCCTCTGTTACAACCGAGGGAAGAGACAGAGAAGGGGACGAGCAGCTTGGGGGGGGGGGGGAAATAAGCGAGTGGCGGGACCCTTTTAGGACATCAAAGCCAACGATTCTCTGGAGGTCTGCAGTGACACTCACCCCCCCCCCCTTGCGCTCTACTTTCCTCCCCACCGCAGAGCCGGTTGATCCTTTTATTTCGGTGTCACCTCCACCTTTCAATTCTGCTTCATGTCAACAGATCTTTATCGGCTCCCCCGCCCCCCTTCTTCCCCTAAATGAGAAGAGTCTGGGAGTTCTCAACCACCTTTCCTCTGCCCTCGGTGGCAATAAACAGAGTCCCGTTTAAAATAATATTTCTTTCTTTAAAAATAAAAAAATCAGGAGACACGTCTCGCTGGGTAAATTGAAGCAGTTACTCGGGGACTTAACAACTTTGGGGGTTGGTTGGTTGTTTGCAATCAAGCGGTATGTAAGTTTTGTGAAACAAAAAATACGCAGCAGGCTAACCAAAAATAAAACCTTCCCTGCTACACACACACACGACTGAGACTGCAATCTCAAACACGCCTGGGAGCAGCAAGTAAGCCCATTTGGACACAACGAAGCTTACTCCGGAGTAAGCGTGCGTACACCGACTCTGCAGTCGCGCAGTTCCATCTGCGGCGCTTTGCTTGAAGGGCAGGCATGGGCGTAGCCAGGATTTATCTTAGGCGGGCAGAACTTCAGTTAGTTAAGTATTTTTATTTATTGGGGGGCAACTGCCCCTCCCTCCTCCACCCCCCCGCTAGGCCCATGGGAACAAGCCCCCCCGGACTCAAAGGAAACTTACTTCCTAGGTAACCTGCCGTATAGGCCCGTGCCCCAAATCAGCGAAAAGCCTTGCATGCGCCTTAGGCGACTCAACTGAGATTAGGACATCATCTTCTTTTCTGACTAGAGTCCCCTTCCAAAGGGGAAGACGGGCCCCATTGATTTCAACGCAGGCGAAAGTCTACGGTCAAACTTCCCTGGACCGACAAACCCATTGGCTCCATCCTAAACATGTTTACAGTTTGATCCCGACGCTGATTTACTCCGTGAAATCCTTCCGTCCTATCGCTTTCAGTGTGGGATCGCTTCCGACCAGTTTCTACGCGTCGGACTGAAGTGCTAGACGTGAGCTCCCTCCACCTACAACCTCGCTAGATAAGCGTGCTTAGGATCGCAGTCCCCCAGCGCAATCCAACCTATGCATGCTCACTCAGAATCGATAGTCCCGTTTGTTCTCCGGTAAGTGGGTCTAACATCACTTGAGTTCAATGAGACTTACTCCCAGGCATGGGCGTAGCCAGAATTTTTGTGGGGGGGACCCACGTGATTGGTCAATTAGTTATTTCTATTGTTTTATTGATCTGAGGGGGCAGCTGCCCCCTGCCCCCCCCCCCGCTACGCAGGGGGTATAGGATTAAAGCCGAAGCCTGCCGTCCGAAGTTTTGCATTCTACCAAATCTTACTCAGAGCAGACCCTCTGAAATTAATGAAGACTCAGTTGACCCCCAGGGGTGCCAACGAATAAAACATTGGGGGGCCCAGGTAAGCCCCGCCCCACATAATCGATCGCATGATGCAGTGCACATTTGAATGGCAATGCCCATCAGCTTGGTGGGGGGTGTCCCTCGAATATTTTATTGGGGAGGCCAAAAACCCCTCGGCCCCTAGGAGTTTGCGCCTTTGTTGACCACCGGCCTGAGTTTCTCCTTACAACCCAATTCCAGCTGGGACCCTAAGCAGGGTTACTTGGAAGTAAGTCCTTTGAATTAAATTTAGTTATTAAAACACACACATCCCAATAAGTATATAACAGGTTGCAAACCAAGCCAGATCCACGCAGGCTTTGTCTCAAAGGACTTGCTTCCAAACGGATGTCACCACCGGGATGCGAAAGGAAGCCCACTGGAATCTACAGAGAAGGAGGGGTGCAAATCTTACCCTGTAAATTCGGGCTGTAAGTCCACCCGCATCTTGATCCTCGCAATAGCAACCAAATCCCTGCGCTTCCAAAGGAACTTTGCGCGCCAAGGCAAAGAAAGGTTTGTCTACATTCGGAGTTTAGCCCGGATTTGGGCCGAGTGGAACCTGATTTAAGCAACAGCTGTTGCGCAACATCTGCGCTGCAACTCTGCGGAAATACAGAGTTTCCTTTCTCTCCCCTTCCCAACCGCTTCAGCCGTTGTTTTCTGTCCGCCTCAAGCTTTTGAGGAACTGAGGAACATCCCTGGTGTAACTTAACAAGGGGGTGCCTGTTTTAGGGGAGCTCTCTTTTGTAAATCAAGTCACTTTCCGGCTTTAAAATAAAAATAAAAATTGCCAGGATGTTTGGGAGGGGGGAAATGAGAAGAACGCTGGTGCAGAAAGATGCCCCCTTTACTCCGTAAGACATAACCCTCTTTCCCCTTCCAGAGTGCCGACGGATGCAAAGGCACCCTCGAACGACTGGAAACTGCTTCACAGACTCGTAGAGTCGGAAGGGACCCCAGGGTCATCTAGCCCAACCCCCCCTGCAATGCAGGAATATTTTGCCCAAGGTGGGGCTCGAACCCTCGACCCAAGATTAAGAGTCTCATTCTCTACCGACTGAGCGATTCCATTAATTTCATGAAAATGTAATTGCGATGCATTGGCGTCACTTTGATCTGTAACTGCCTGTATTTGAGAGACGAGAGGCCATCTCTCTTTGACTCAGTGCCCTAGACCTCACACGGTAGGCGAGAGATAAATACCTTCTCTCCTCCTGTGGGGCTGGGAGCTGAGCGAGCAAGCCTGGCCGCTTTGTTTCTTCACCCCTGCCACCCTTTTTGCTGTAACTTTGTAGCTTTGGGCTGCAACTTCCACCCCTCGCAGCTAGCAGAGGTGTTCTGCCTGAGGCAGGTGGGAGCTGACTCTCACCCAAGCTGGCAAAGGCTGCCTTGGAGTCTCCATACGCTTTGCAGGTGATCAGACGTAACACCTGCCTGGAACGTTGCTTGCCTGGGACTTAATTTTAGGCTTCAGCAAACAGAAAAAGATGGCAAATGTTCTAAAAAAGAAGGGACAGGCATAGGCATTTTTTTATGGCATTTTAGAGCCGGCTTCAGGAGCAATTGAATTAGAATATAATAAATTATAATAATAATGAGGAGGAGTCCAAAGCGGTCTTCACCACCGACATACTGCTCTATCTGTGGCTTGCCAGGCCACGGTTCTTACTTAGTGGCTACTCCCGTGCAACTCCGATCCTATGATGCATGCTGACTCCGAAGCTGGGTTCAGCCATAGCATTGCAGCCTTACCGTCCTATCAAGAGGTGTTCAAAATCAGGCCTGAGGTTTGCATCTTAAAACCTCATCCTAACTCCACTTACCTGGGAGTAAGTCCCGCTGAATTCAAAAGGAGTTACTTCTTCGCTAGGATCGCAAGGCGCCAGTAACATCCTTTATGAGTTAAGGTAAGATAGACTGCAACAGGCAATGGAGTGTTACTCGCTGGAGGCAATAAGCTCGCTTTCAAAGCAATCTGTCTCTTGAAACCAAGAGGTCTTGTCAAAGAAGGAAAGCCTAGCAGAAAGAGGGTTTCAAGGTGGCTGGGAATTCAAGTGGCGGTAAGTTCCGCCGACATCCTTGGAAAGCCTTTCCAAACTCACTCTATCCATATAGAATTGTAGAGCTGGAAGGGGTTGGGGGGGTCATCTAGTCCAACCCCCTGCAGTCCAGGAATCTCAACACGCGGTGTCCTCCGCTCCAACTATACTCTGCTCAACTGATTTACGCACAGAGATCAGTTCAGGCCTAGGGAAGACTTTGGCCTTTGGGAACTGCCAATCCATATCAGCCTAAGGCACTATGTTTTGGAAATAGTAGTGGAAATCGCATTTTTCTAAGCCCCAGCGAGGAAGTCTCTCCCCAAGGGGCGAAAACCTCGCGCTGCCCTTCTTGTCTCAGGGCTGCAGTGAAACTCTCCCCTTAATTTTATGGTCATCTTGTGGTTAGTTTGTTTTTTAAAGTTTAAGCCTGAATTATCCACGTGCCTGGCGTATCTATTTTTTTTTTCCAATGGCGGGGGAGGGGGGAGAGAGGATATTTGCAGATGAAATACTCGACTCATAAATAACATGTTGGGCTCTTTTCGCCCCCCCCCCCCATTAGTTCCACATGCAGAAATGGCCGAGGTAAATTAAGCTGCTGGCTTTTCGAATGATAAAATCGAAGCAGTCCAAACTCGCGCTCGCCTCTACATTCGCGATGCCACAGGCGTCGCGAGCAAAGCCCACGGTCAGCTATAGGATCTCAACGCGTTGGGAGTGGACAAAACTCTATGGAGGTGCTGCGTCTGGGTGCGCGCGCGGGGGGGTTAATCTATTTATGCTCAGTTTTTTGTTTTGTTCGTTTCATAAGAAGCGAAAAATAAAAAGCTCCTCCTGCTCCAGATCCTCTAGGCCCTTGAAGCCGAGCCAAAGCTTCGATCCTATAACCACTTGCAGTTCATCTTAATGGGATCTGTCTTGGGTAGCTATGTCTAGGATAGCAACGCCTTAAATAATGATTGCAACCTTATTAAAAACAAGCACAAACACTTGGGAGCACCCGCTATTCGTCCAAAACACAGGACCGTCTCTATTAAATCAGATTTTTGTTTTTCATTTTATAAAGGATTGGGGTCGTTTTATTATCTAACACGGTTGTTATGAGAAACCTTCGCATTTCCTCCTGCCCGCTTGCGTTCAGTTTGTAAGATCCTCGGGGCGGAGGGTGCGTCGTGCGCCTTTCGATTATGTCACCTACGAAAAACGCTCACCGCGCTGAATTTAAAAAACCCAAAGTCGTTTCAGACGAACACGTGAAGGAGATCCCAAGGATTTCCTTCCCCAAGCCCGGGTGCCTGGAACAGCAACCCGGCCAGAACTAGAAAATAAACCGTCTCCCCTTAAACCCCCGAGGCTGGAGGGACACTGCTCGTTCGTTCGTTCTCTCCCCCGCCTCCCCTTCCATTGCTGCGAGCAGCGCAGGAGGAAATCGAGCGTGGCCTCTACCTGTGTTGAGGAAACAAAACAGGAAAGGGGAATTGGCGTGGCCGGCGGGCGGGCGACTCTCCTGGCTCCAGCCGCGCGGAGCATTCCGCTTTCTGCAAAGGGTGCGACGGGATCTCCTCAAACGGAGTTATGTACGGCTCTAATTGAGCGTGAACGAGTTAATTGCGTCCCTTAATGAGCGCTGGAAGGACTCCAGCGGCCTCTGCGCCTTTGCCTGGCGCAGCCGAGCTAAACAGGCTTCGTTAATTTCTTGCTTTCCTTTTTTTTAAAAAAATAAGAATCACGTTTTATCGTGCAATCGGTGCTGACAAGCCCCGCGGACGCCCTCGCAGTTGTTTGCTCACACACCAGAAATCAACCCCTTCCCTTCTCCTTCCCCCCTCCTTGCACCCCCCCCCCACACCTAAGCTTTGAATACTACAGATCGCCAGGATCAAGTGTTCACAACAGCCGTTTGAAATCGCTCCTACTGTCAAGCGGCGGCAGTTATGAGCTGCGAAACAATTCTGGGACAGTGGTCTCTCTCTCTCTCTCTCTCTCTCTCTCTCTCTCTCTCTCTCTCTCACACACACACACACACACACACACACCTCTTACACAGAGGAAATAATGGGGCGCTAAAATCTTAAAATGTATCCTTGTGGCTAATGGAGAGAGGAAAGCAAAAGAGCAAACAAACTGCTTTTCATCTAATGTCCCCAAATTCTGGAAATCTAAACTAAACAAACAGCTCGAGCTTAAGCCTTTGCAAGAAAGGCGGATCTAGATTTATGGGACGTAGTTCTATACAGATGCCCTTAGAAATTGGAAGTGCCAGCGTCACTTGGTGAAAATGTCAGCCTGCGCGTTTAGGAGGCCTTCAAGATATTACTGACCGAAGCAGCATAACCAAACTGATGCCAAGGGACTTTAGAATCCACAAATTAAGCGGCGGTGTCCTTGGAGGCGAGAGGGATCTTCTCACCTGACGCTAAAAAGTGCCTCTCTCCCTCTGTATCGCCCGCTTGTGTGAATGGGGATGCAGGACAGAAAACGAGAGACCATTTTTTGAGAGGACAGTTCTTGGTTTGGTGGCTTATTTCGCTTGGTTACTCTGTTGAGGGGATGGAGCTATATAGAAAATAATGATATCATTTTTACTCCACGGGATCGTTATCTATTTGAGCCACCTCTGTCCCTCTATTCGACATCCCATGGTCGTGTTTGCACGCAGTGCATAGCTTACAAGACAAATAAAAAAAGCGCAAGTCAGTCCTAAATTACTGTGCCAGTAGCATTACCACATTGGGGAATCTGGTGTGGGGAATGAAAAGGAAGACCAGGAATTAGAGGCTAAACACAGCTGGATTTACTTCTGAGTAAACGTGGTTAGGATCGGGCTGCTGATGTCATGCATGGGAATTCTCTCTCCCCCCCCATCATCACCGCAGCCCCTGACCTAAACCACATGACTTTGCAGCAACTTCCTTTGGAGGAATATAACGCACTGTGGATTGCTCATGTTTACTCAGAGAGAAGCCCCATCGCTATTAAACGGGATTCACCCTGGAGTAAACGCGCATCGCAACCCCGATGGTCCGCTAAACTGTAATCCAAAATCCTACGAAATAAAAAGTATCCCGTTCTGGACGGCGCTTTTGCTAATTGCAATAAGGAACCGCATTCTAGGGCAGCTAATGGCGACTGATAAAATAATAATAATAATAATAATAATAATAATAATAATAATAATAATAATAATAATAATAGCAGATTGAGGAAAGAAATAATGGCTGGGGGCAGGGATGCAGAAGGAATGCCAAAGTCTTTCAACAGTCTTCGCTTTCCTCGATCCAAAATATACATTGTTCCTGGATAATGCCTGAGGCTGTAGATGCTGACTTTCCCTCCCTCGATCGCATTACTTGGAAGCTGAGCGCCACTGGAAGTGGATCCCGCTGACTCGAAATAATCTTTTCAGGTCATGGAGATGGAAACGAATCTATATAGTTTTCGGACATGTACTACTTCTGCCTCTCTCCCCCCACCCCCAAACACATTATTTACACACTAATTCTGAAAAGAGACTGAATTATTCCCACAAAGGAAGCTACTTCCCCCTCCAAAACAAAACGAAAACCCCTGCACCTCTTTGAACATGCAGACAGACATAGACGGGCGCTTTCGGTGCCAACGTTGCGCAAAGAGAGATCTGTCTGTGGGTCGATTTAAATCAGCCAGTTCGCTCGAAATACTTCTGTTTATTTAACCAGCTGATATTCACAACACAAGAGTATTTCGGATCAGATCGGTTCCCCTACATCTGGCAGTGAAAACTGATATGAAAAACACGTAAACCCGAAGAGCTGCTGAAAAACTCCTGCAGGCCTGGCGGCCCCGGGTGAATAACACGGACAGCCATCTCTTGCGTGGCAACGAGAGCAACACCCGAAGTTTCTATCCGTTTACCATTCGCTACTGGTTAAATAAACTGGAAAGGAAGAGGGCTGCATTCGAAATGAATGGGAGTCTCTCTCCCTTCAAGAGGGTTAGGATGAAAAGCCTTTAAAACGGAAAGGTTACGAAGTTTTCAAGGCAGGTAAGGTGTAAGAGACAGGCCCACAGAGCAATACTAATACAGAGACAGATCTGACCTGAGATGGATCAGAAGAGAACCCAGTGAAACCGAAACTTCTTGCCTCGCTATACCCCGAACGTTTACACACGCATTTGTCCAGTCGATTGCGAGATCCGCCATTGCATTGAAAAGTTCAGCCTTGCACGCCCTTTCAAGGGAGCCTTGCTGGGAAGGAAACTCCGCTGAAATTGGCGGGGATCGAGCGCGATTCTGAAATCGCAACTCCACGAGAACCTACTTTAAGGTGATCTCGTGGAGAATTTTCAAGTAAGGGTGCACATTCTCCGAAAGACTCAACACTTCCCAGTTAAATATGGCCAGGGTCAGACTACATACCTGCTGCAGATACATCGTCCTAAATTCCAGCAATGCCAACGAGTTGTGGCTGTGGTTTATATAGCAAGCAAAGCGAAGGATACAGAAATTCTCCCTTGTACTATCCCACGGCTCAGAAATCTCTGTGTGCTCTCACACATATACACCAGTCCTAAATTCCTTTTGGAAGTATGCCCCCTTGATTTCGGCTGAACACGTTTCCAAATATGCTATCTGCTTAGGACCCAACCGTTTCCCCCGCCACCTATGCGCAGGCAAGTAGGTGCATTCCACATCACGCCCAAAGACGATGGTTTGTTGTTGTTGTTTTGCTATAGTCCTCAGTGGGCTATGAATAGCAGGCGCGAGCGAGTGATCGCGCAAACACACACACACAAAATCGTACCCACCCACGCACAATTACGCTTGGTAGCAAAAACATACCGGTCTCTGGTGCGCGTGGAACTGCCAGGGTTAAGTAAAATCAGCAGCCCGACCCTTAAGCGCATTAGCACTGCGATCCTAGAAACAGATATGGAAGGACGAATTCCCGACCTGCCTTCTGAGGAAACACGTTAAGGATCGGGGTCTTAAAAAAACAAAAAGTATGCCAGGCTCAGCAGACATAAGTCCCTCCTGGAACCAACGGGAGGAACTTCTGATAATATAGCGCGTTTAGGATGAGGACGAGGGCTCGGATCGCCTCGTGGCCCTTGTCTGAGCGCCTAACTCGGATAACAAGCCCGATCGCCTAGGCGGGACTCGCTTGCACTTAATCTACATGTTTAGGATCGCGTCCTGGTGACATCCGTCTCCCCGTGGGACTTTTATTGCCCAGTTCGCCCTAGAAGCGTGGATAGTTCAGGAACAAACTCCTGTCTCTGAACGCAACGAGGCTAACTTCCCGCCAGGTTTAGGATTGCAGCCTTGTGGGCTTAGAGAGGACCAATTCTGCCAAGGGGAAGAAGGGGCATAGGAACTGCAGGGTGGGCTGCTAGCTGCTGGGACGCCTGCCTTAGTCGGACTGCTTAGCAGCTGGCGCCGAAGTAGGCAGACCGTGCTCTGCGTCTGCAAGAAGATCCGAGCATCTTGGTAGCTAAGAGTTTATCTGGGGGGCGGAACCAGACGGCCTAACTGAACTCCGCGAACTTCACAACAGGACCTGAATCTCGTGAAGCGACCGGAGAATGAGGGCACGGGACACCCAGCCAGAGAAGAGGGGTTGGGGGGGGGGCGGGAAGTGCCAGGCAAATCTAAATATTTACCTAATCCCGATCTCCGCTCCACCGCCGGCAGATGGTTCAAGATCCTCCGTGGGCGAAACTGCAGAGCTTCAAAGTTGGGCAAAGTGGTGTTGCCCGCGCCGGGCCGGGCCCTCGGCTCGCCTGCTCTCCCGCTGGCCCGCGGCAGATCCGGTGGAAGGGGCGGAGAGGCGGGCGAGCGAGCGGAGGAGCGCACCAGGTAGCGGAGAGCCTCTCCGCACCGCGCTCTTTCTTTCGGCTGGCGTGGAAGGGCTGCAGGCAAAAGCGCCTTGGAGCAAGGCGAACGCCGACTGAGCGGATCCCTTCCCTCGGCCGCCTCCTTATTTCAACCCCCTCTCTCCCGCCCCCCCTCGCCTTCCCCACCCCTGGGCATGCGCACTGGAATGGGGGGAAAGTTTCTAACTGGGAAACTCTTACTTCGGCCGCTCGGCTCCCGGATACGGAGCAACCAACGCGCTCCGCCTTCGCTCCAGTGGCATCCCTCGCTGCCCCCACACCACGCTCGCACCTCGAACAAGCCTTGGCAGAGAGTCAAGAGGAGCCCCGGGGCAGCCGAGTCTGGGAGACAACTAGGGCGCTAAGCTCTTAAGTGATCTCCCGGGAATGGAGAGAGTGGTCGCTCCCATCTCCCATCTTAGGCTCAGAGCTTTGGCGGCGCTTTCTCCAACGGATCGTGGCTGCGCTCAAGCTTAGCGGGATACACTCCTTGGTTGGTTGGTTGGTTGGTTGGGTGTGTGTGTGTGGGAAAACACCAGAGATTCCGTGCTTCTGTATTCTCGATTTGAACCTGACTACTCTGGAGTAAACTGGATATGTGCGGTAACTATCCAGCCTCCGCTCCAGAAATCGACTGATGCTTGTGGAGTAAGCTTTAAAAAAAACCCCTCCCACTTGCAGATCTCTCGTGGAATCCGGTGGATCCACATCTCCTAGAGGGTCATCCATAGTAGCTCCGGATCCTAGCTGGTATTCAGGACCCACCCTTTCCTTTCCCCCGCAGATCCCATTCCAGGGGGCATCTTCACTTCTCATTATACCCCA
Source organism: Podarcis siculus (assembly GCA_034642415.1). Taxonomy (NCBI): domain Eukaryota; kingdom Metazoa; phylum Chordata; class Lepidosauria; order Squamata; family Lacertidae; genus Podarcis; species Podarcis siculus. The sequence continues at coordinate 101,944 of JAXCMG010000003.1, forward strand.
TAATTATGACCCCCACCGTCGGAGCTCATTCTGATCAGGAGTTGATCCTGGATCGCCGACCTGCATCTTCTGGTCTGGGTGGGCACGACAGATCCCTGCCTCTCTGGGTAGAATCAATAGATTGCAAGGCCGGTTCAGGAAACTGAGTATCCTGTGAATCAAGCTACCCACCTCAGATTCCTAAAAGGGTGGTTTGGCCTTCAATCCACACTCGCAAAGGCTTCAGGCGATCCAGGCGAAGCCCGGCAGCCGGGCGTAGGGGGTGGGGAACGGTGAACCTCCTCCCAGCGCTCCCGGTTTTCGCCTCGATTTAGCTCGGCGTCTGCAGAGGGCAAAACGGCCTTTCCGAACAAGGTAGCGTCTCTCAACTAATAGGGAGGTGAAGACAGATCCGTCCCGATAAGACCAGCTGGGGTTTCAGCCCCGGCAGATCCTGCTTAGTGTCATCTAGTGCCTGCCACCGTTTGAAAACCGCTTCAAATTGCCCATTTTACAAGCGGGGGCGCTGGGCTGATTCCAAAGGCACCGACGGGGTCAGAGGAACAGAAGCGAGGCGCGAGGACTGGAAGAATTGCGCGGCTGCTCCTCGTTGCGCAGTGACAAGAGCGCACCTTAATCGCAGCGCTCAGCGAGCCAGCTGATGTCCCGGTCCATTTGCCCTGTTAACTTGGCAGTCAGTTCCCAAGGAGCAAATTAAGGCTTTCTTTTTTCTGAGCTGGGGCTCCCGGCTGCTCCTTCGAGGCAAGCGCCGCTTAATTCCGCTGCACTTACCTCCAGAAAAGGAGGCACATAATCGGGCTCATCGCTTCTGTTAAGCAAGAAGGCTAGCGGATCACTTTCGTGGGAAGTGGGTAAGAAAATCAAACAAGCGAACCTCGACGGGTACCAACAGCGACGGGAGGAGACACCAAAGCTCCCCGAAAGCAGCTAGTGATCGTCGGAACGCATCTGCGGTTCCCGTGACTTCAGCAAAACTAAAATCAAAGCAGCAGCACAAACGCTTCTTCATCGCAACAAGCAACGCGGGCCGCTGTTAGTAGCTGTCACCGGTGGCGGTGGGTCTTTAAGCGTTCGACACGTTTGGACAGATTTGGGTCACTATTCGGTTCGAAGCATCGCTATGATTTCGGCGAGGGAGCGCGAAAGCGCGGGCTTCAAAGTTCCCATATGCTGAATTGGATCGCGCGCTGCGCTCCCAGCGCAAAGCTTTTTCCCTCCCTATTTTCCCTCCCACTTAAAAATAAACATGGAATTTGAAAAAACCCTTGAACTCTGCACCTGGTCAAAAAAAAAAAAAGTAAAATGGAATCAAACAATTATTTATTTTTTTAAAGGAAGCTTAACCACAAAGCAATGTGGCGCTCCTCTCACCTGCTGACCTCTGGGTATCCCCCGCTTTCTTTCTTTCCTCTTCCAAACACACTAAATAATGAACGCGTTTTATTTCAACCAAATAAACCTGTACAACAAAAGACACCTTAGATCCATGGGTGCTGTCTAATTCCTTCCTGCGTTTGATTTATAGCGTGGTCCCACAATCTAGTGAAAATAAAAGAACGCTGACATTATGTGTCATTAAGCTAATTTTGGGAGTGATTTACTCCCCGGGAAGTCTGAAATCCCGAGCAGACCCTCTAAACAGTTTTACTTGGAAAGAAGCTGTTATCTTCTTAGTAAACGCGTTTAAAACTACTTGCAAGTCAATGACACCGAAAGGTCTACTCAGAAGGAAGTCCTATTGCATTCAATGGGGCTTACCCCTAGATAAGCGGGGTTAGTATCCATGGACCCAATGGGATTTACTTCCGAGTCGAAAAGTATATTCTTGCAGCGTGTATGGGGTAGACCCCCATTGAAGAGAAGGGGACTTATTTTTGCGTAAACGTGCCTAGGTTAGCGCTGTTGCCTGAATACGTTTAGGACTGGAGGTGTGTTTGAACTTGATAGATAACGCATCCCGATCCTAATCGCACCTACCTGGAGCCATTGTGCATTTGAAGGTGATTTTACTTCCCAACCGAATGGAAGAAAAGAAGGGAGTTGTTCAGAGAAGCAACAAGAGGGAAACCGGTTTGAATCCAGAAAGCGGTTTTGGTTCCATTTCAGATGGCCGACTTCCTTACCCCAGTTTATAACTGAAGTGGTGGAAGAGAATTAACCCGGCATGCTGTAAAACGGATTGCGGCGGGGAATTGAGTCTTTAAAAACTGAGCTGAGTTTCCCTCTGGCTCAAAGCTCCCTCGGAGCACAGCGATGTTTGTTTAAAACAGAAATATTTGGAATAGTCTCGCGGCGGAGAGGCTTGAAAGCGAAGCGAAGCGGGGAGGTTTAGACACGCCGCCTGCTTACTATCTCCTGATTGAATAATCGCTCCAGAAACCTCCAATTCTCCCGCGTGTTCAGTTTTGGTTTTTATTACCTTCCTTGTTCTGTTCACGTCTATTAATAAATCCGCGCTCGCTCGAGGCAGAGAGGTGACAGCCCCTCTTTTCCTCTCTCCCTTGAACACCGCGAACGGATTTTTTTTTTTAATCCCACTAAAACATGGAGAGACTATCCTTGCCTTTCCCCCAGCGAGGATCTGTACCCGATTAGGAAAGAAGAGTCGGATTTAAAGAGTCTCATAAAAACTTTTAAAGAAAAGGCATCGGCTTCCTAAGATGTCAGGAAACATGCAGAGCGATCTCTGTAAATCTACTCAGAAATAAGTGCGGATTTAAGTGAGATTTATTCCCATGTAAGTGTGCGTTAGATTGCATCCTCGGAGAGCGAGATGATGATTAAATCAATAATGCTATTAATTAAGAATACCGGAGTAGAAAATTTCCCCCTTAAAAATCTGACTATTTCAAGCGACAGGCGGGGATAATCCGGGGCCACATTAACTCGAGCGCAGGAAGCGATCCAAATGAGCTTTCATCCTCTGCGGGCAAAATCAGAAACACGGAAGTCAACGGGAGATATATATATGTTTTGCCACGGTTTTCAATGGGGACGCGTGTGTATGGATGGCATCCGCGCGCGCCCCTGTCCTGAAAACTGGGCACGCGCGATCCTAAGTGCGCAAAGCAATCCTAACCACGTTTTCTTATTCAGCTGTCAGGGCAAGGGCTAAGCACTGCCCCATCGACACCAGCGGGACTTCCAAGCGCGTCGTTTAGGTTTAATAGTGACCTCTGTGTGTTGCTGTTTAACCCCCTCCGGTCCGGGCTCCTCAGTTCCCAAATGTTTTAAATGATAGTAAACGCTACAAATTTGGAAGTCAATAAGAATCACCCCAGAAGAGTCTGTGCGAGTGGAAGTGTGAAGCCTCTCCTGTGGAAAAGCAGCGATATCTGTTTCTGTACACACGGGCAGGCGAGGGGAGCGCTTCTAAGGTCTAAAATGGTTCACACGTTCCTCGGGCTGACACGGGTTTCAGACGATTTACGGATTGCTAGCACAACCCCACTCTAAAGTTAGTCCCCTTGAGTTCAATGGTGCTTGCTACCCGGTTGCGCAGGTAACCCCACTTACTTGGGAGTAAGCTCCATTGACTTCAATAGGACATCCTTCTAAGTAGACATAGTTAGGATTGCGCTGTAAAATAGTAACCAACAGAGACGTATCAGGACCCCAGCTAAGACGGTCCCGTTGTGTCCCATCTATCTAGTATTTATCTAACTAAACACGAGTCGCTGTTTTTAGGGGAGACACCCGATTCCTTTATATTTCAATTGACCCTATTTAGTAGGAAGTTGATTGACCTCAGTTCTGGATCAATTTATTTCGGCCACAAATCTGCTCAGATCACGGACTTAACAGAATTGTGGAGCAGAGGTCTGCATGTTGAAAACTGAATTATTTCTGTTTAAGCAGTCTGTGGCTTTGTTTGTGAGGTGCTCGCAGCCTGATCCTAAAATACTCCAGAACGAGTCCCGTTTAGTGATGCCTACAACATCCTTGTGTGCGCAGGGCAGCAGCCGATTCACTTCAAATCCTAGTGCCACTTACGCAGGGCGATCCAAAGCATGTTTGCTGATAAAGGAAATCGCACTGCACTACACAGCGTCCACAGATAGTCCCTTCCCCGAAAGATTTATGCAGTCGCAGCTTAACAATGTAGAATTTCCCCTCCCCGTAACCCATATATCCGGAGTCAAACGGAAAACCTGAGCTGGGTAACCCCTTTTTAGAACGGCGGGAGAAGATCAGGGTCAATAAGGGATTAAGGCAGGTCTGAAAATCGTAGTTAACGGTGCCAGGAATCCGGAGGGAGTGAAGTAGAAAGATCGATTTACTCCCACTTCAGTAACTAACTGTGTAGCCCTCATATGAACCCCGTTATAATTTATCTATCTATCTAAGTGTTGGAAGCATCATCTGGGAATATGCAACTGTCGCATTTGGGGATCAAACCTGAAACCTTGGTGTTATCAGCACCATGCTGATTTATCTCTCTGCAATTAGCAATAATCATTGCCTCGGATTAACCTCATTGGCTAGACATATTGGCTACATTGTTGTTGGCACCTGTCTGTTTTGGGAGTCCATGGAGGAGCGCGCCTTTGTGAAGTCAAACGGTTGGAAGGTTACAGCGCCTGCTGTGGCTGTAGGAACCGATATAGGAGAGGCATGTTTTGTTGCAGCTGGGGCAGATGAAGGCGTCAAGTTTCTTCTCTCTGCGCTGCTCCCAGTGGTCATTCCTCCTCTGGTCACTGCTATGAATAAAGGACATGACTTTCTTACACCCCCCCTAGAATAACTGTCACACTGATACACCTGGAGGACCAGCCCAGACCACTCTAAGGGTCAATTTGCTTTCCATGCTTGCTCGTGAGAAAGGGAGCCCCGGGCAAGGGCGTCAGACAAGAGCAAGCGATCGGGTTCAGAAACTGACCGGGCATTGAACGTGGGCACTGAAAGCCAGATTTGAGCCTCCGCCGGTCGCATTCCGGGCGCTGCTGCAGGAAGCGCGCTTCGCTGTGCGTGCGAGTATTTTTAACGAGGTTCTCTGCCTCGCGATGAAAGCTCGCTTCCTGCCCTGTTTCGCTCTCCCTGGAGGGCTATTCTTCCTTGCTCATCCTGGATCCGAGCACACATTGCCTTCGGCGTTCAGAGAGCGCCACCGATTTTAGCTGCTGTGTCACCACTTATACCTGGGAGTAAGCCTCATTAAACTCAGCGGGGCTTGCTTCTGAGTAGACGTGCGTAAAGTGTTAAGCGACTCCCCGAATAAATTCCCAATTTTTTGGGGGGGGGCAGGGAATCTGTTGCAATCCCCATCGGATATTGATAAGCAAACAAAGGGCAGGATCGGAGTGCAGTTTTATTTATTTTATTTAAAGGGGAATTAAAAGACCGCTGCAACCAGCCCCATAGATGTGGCTGGTTTGGCTTTCTTAAAATGGGGAGCGGGGAGGGAGCCCACTGCAGGGCTGCCAACTATATTGAGGAGGGAGGGGGCAGGCAAGCTCCGTCCGGCATAATTGATCACATGATGTGGCACATGCACACTATTTGAACAGTGCCCATCAACTTGAGGAGAGGCTCAAATATTTTATTGGGTGGCCGAGGAGTCTCTAGGAGTTGGCCCCCTTGTCCCACAATGTTTAACACTGTCTTTATTAAGAGCGCAGAGGCTCTACGTGAGGAGCAAGATGACGCAATGAGGACTAGTTACTCCTTTTTGCACATCAATCCTTAAAAAAATAAAAATAAAATCGCGGATTCAGCATAAGGTGCAGGAAGCGCTGGAAGGGCGAATCTTTCATTCCGCTTCCGTACAATAAGGAAATGATACGGTTTTTCGTCGTCCGCTTTATGGAGGTCACCTATTGAAAGAGTTCCACCACTAGAAGTCCCGCTCCTCCGCCACTTCTCTAGAGGTCGACTCTTTGCTCTGGTCGTGATCGGAGGTCATACGCAGTGGGAGAGAGCAGACGACGACAAATCATATCATTTCCTTATTGTACGGAAGCAGAATGAAAGATTCACCCTTCCAGCGCTTCCTGCACCTTATGCTTAACGCACGATTAAAAATAAGTAAGACTGATGTGCAAAAAGGAGTAACTAGTCCTCATTGCGTCATCTTGCTCCTCATGTTGAGCCTCTGCGCTCTTATTAAAGGCAGAGTGTTAAACATTGTGGGACACAGGAGCCTTTGAAGAAGGACCGTAGGTCATGGGTAGAGCATCTACTTTCCATGGTCCCAGGTTCAACACCGGAATCTCCAGGTCCGACTAGGAAAACATCCCTTCGCGGCGGAGAGATCCGAGCTGGAGGGAAGGTTGTTCTCAGGACACACACACACACACACACACAGGAATTTTGCAGGCCGTGTGTGTCCGGCGGATGCTTCAATACCACTGGATGGGACATCCATGACAACCAATTGCTAGAGAAGGTTCATAGGATCGTATTGGTCACAGATCACTGCAGATGGTGACAGCAGTCACGAAATTAAAAGACGCCTGCTTCTTGGGAGGAAAGCAATGACAAACTTAGACAGCATCTTAAAAAGCAGAGACGTCACCTTGCCAACAAAGGTCCGTATAGTTAAAGCTATGGTTTTCCCAGTAGTGATGTATGGAAGTGAGAGCTGGACCATAAAGATGGCTGATCGTCGAAGAATTGATGCTTTTGAATTATGGTGCTGGAGGAGATTCTTGAGAGTCCCGTGGACTGCAAGAAGATCAAACCTCTCCATTCTGAAGGAAATCAGCCCTGAGTGCTCACTGGAAGGACAGATCTTGAAGCTGAGACTCCAATACTTTGGCCACCTCATGAGAAGAGAAGACTCCCTGGAAAAGACCCTGATGTTGGGAAAGATGGAGGGCATAAGGAGAAGGGGACGATGGAGGACGAGATGGTTGGACAGTGTTCTCGAAGCTACCAGCATGAGTTTGACCAAACTGTGGGAGGCAGTGGTAGACAGGAGTGCCTGGCGTGCTCTGGTCCATGGGGTCACAAAGAGTCGGACACGACTAAACGACTAAACAACAATAACATTGGTCACAGAAGAGGACATTCCGTGTGGTCAAGGGCATATCTTGACCTCAAGTCCATTGGTTGCCTATATAATGGTCTTTAGATACGTTAATGGGGAGGGGGCCCTCCTGATATCCTTGGGCTACTACAACCCCCATCTCCTTGACCCCTGGCTGGTGCTGATGGGAGTCCAACAGCATCAGTAATGCGCCAGATCCCCTACGCCTCTCCTTAGGGGATAGCCTTCCAGCCTCTGGACCCCGGGTGCCAACTTGAATATTGGTGGGGGTTAAGCCCCACCCCTCATAATTGATCACACGACACGGCACACATTTGAATGGCAATGCTCATCAACCGGGGGTGGGGGCGGCGGGGCTGGATCCCTCAAATATTTTACTGGGGGAGGGCAAAGTGATCTCGGCCCCTAGGAATTGGTTCTTATGCTCTGGACACCAGAGCGCACTTTCCGCGCAAACTGCGCTGGTCAAAGGGAGGTCACGGCAGTTGGGGCTGGGGCACGGTGAGTTGTGGAGGGTTACGCCTGAGGAAGTGGGTGCTAGGGTTGGAGCCAGGGGGAAATGACTCCTCCCAGTAAGGAAAAGAAGGAACGCGAGAGTCGCAGATGCGCGCACTGTTCATCTCCCGCGGCGGGTCCAGCGAGCGCCGGCGGCCGTCGACACTTTTAAGGTGCCCAGAGGGCACCAGGCTTGCTGTAAACCCGTCCACCCCAGATCTCTGGATCTGGCCCGTTTCCATCTGGACAAGCGTTTCACCACCCTCCTCCCCAACTCTTCCTCCCTCCTCTTCCTTTCCCAGCTGGCGGTCCTCGCAGCGCGCTCAGAAAACGCGCCCGATCCATCTGAAATGACGTCCACCCAGTCTCGTCCTCACCGTCCCGGGTTTCAACTGACACTTTTCCGGGGAAAGCTGGGGGGGGGGGCGACAAACAACTCCCGACATATTTGCGAAAACGATACTTTTCCCTAAGGGGGGCGGGGCTTGTTTATTTCGCTCCAAAAGAACAAAACAACAACTAAACAAAAACGAAATGGCCAGACAGTAACTGATGTTCACAACATCACCATCTTTAAAGTTGGGGTTCTTAGAGAAATGTTTCATCCTTGAAACCTAGGGTACCACTTTTTAATTTTAATTTTCCTTAAAACCGAGGGTACCATTTTTTATTTGAGAGAGAGAGAGAGAGAGAGAGAGAGAGAGAGAGAGAGAAGGACACAGAGTCTTTGGACACCTTTAAGACCAGCACATTTATTGTGACATATAGACATATTAAAGCTTATGAAATACCAAATGTGTCTTTAAGATGCCACAGTACTTCTTTTCTGCTGCAACAGACTAACAATGCTGGTCAGAAATCACTGGTAGAAGGCAGTCTTCATTGGGTGCTTTTATACAGAAGTCAGCTGTGCAAAAGTATTTCTTTTCTCTCCCGATTTCTACCTCTCTAGGTGAGGGTTTGTGGCTGCTGTTAGATCCCAGGACTCTTCCTTCCAGCTTTCTTTCGTTCTTTCATTTGAAAGAGGAAGCCATCTATCGAATTTTATTTTACAAGAAGAGTGAAACAAAAGGAATTCCGTGCAGGGCTTTGGAGAAAGGCTGTGGCATTTATTTTACAGCACTCTGCTTTATAGATTCGTCCTGAGATATGAAAAAGAGGAGACACAGAGGAGAAAAAAAATTACTAATGGACAAAAACTGAACAGCCTGTTTGGAATCTAGAGCTCCCCTCCCTGAATCAACGTGAGTCTGCAAAAGATAACTTTTTAATGCTTCTATAAAAATCTGAAACCCATCACTTGCCAGTAACTCATCCATAATGTGAATGGGGTACCTCAGGGGTATTTGAGATCAAAATGACCAAGTTATCGGACTGCTGTGCATAAGCGTGAATATGCATGAGCTGTTTTATATGGCTGCAGCTGTTTCGCCTGCAGATTTGGGTCTCTTTCCTCCAGCCCCCTTTAGTGCATCCTGTACAGCAGTCAAATAATCTGAGGATTTAGATGTCCCTGAACAGTCATTTACATGATGGATTGTAACGACTCAGTGGCTCCTCTGGTCAAATACCAGCTTTTCCAAACAGAAAGGGCTGCAATCAAATGCACAATTAAACTTTTTTTTTTTTTTAAAGATCCCATTGAATTCAATGCATGGATCATTCAAGCACCATCTCTCTGATTCTCAGTGGGGTTGAAAAATGGGCCCAACAGAGCTCAGAAACAAGTCCCATTGAGTTCAGTGGGGCTTACTTCCAGGTAAGCAGCTCTAGGATAGTAGCTTAAATATCTTAAACTAAATCCACATACCCTGATCCAGGAAAAGAGAGCCATGTGCAGAAGCCTATATCCACACATACAGCTGTTGCAAGTATGAATACTACGAGTAATAGTAATGTTGTTGTTGTTTAGTCGTGTCTGACTCTTTGTGACCCCATGGACCAGAGCACGCCAGGCACTTCTGTCTTCCACTGCCTCCCGCAGTTTGGTCAAACTCACGCTGGTAGCTTTGAGAATACTGTCCAACCATCTCGTCCTCTCTCATCCCCTCCTCCTTGTGCCCTCCATCTTTCCCAACATCAGGGTCTTTTCCAGGGAGTCTTCTCTTCTCATGAGGTGGCCAAAGTATTGGAGCCTCAGCTTCACGACCTGTCCTGTGTGGTGTAGTGGTTAAGAGCGGTAGTCACGTAATCTGGGGAACCCGGTTCGCGTCTCTGCTCCTCCACATGCAGCTGCTGGATGACCTTGGGCCAGTCACACTTCTCTGAAGTCTCTCAGCCCCACTCACCTCACAGAGTGTTTGTTGTGGGGGAGGAAGGGAAAGGAGATTGTTAGCCGCTTTGAGACTCCTGAAGGGGAGTGAAAGGCGGGATATCAAATCCAAACTCTTCTTCTTCTTCTTCCTTCCAGTGAGCACTCAGGGCTGATTTCCTTCAGAATGGATAGGTTTGATCTTCTTGCAGTCCATGCAGTCCACTACTTTTTAGCTTATCACAATATTCTCACCTTGAGATCTTGCCCTTTCTAGCAAAACAACAACAACAACAACAAAACCAGTAGCCCAGGTTCAGGTGTTCACATACATCACTCATTGCCTTTGATTGCCCTCACTTGCCCAGGCAAATGATTTTTTGGAATTACCATTTGGGTTTTTAAATTTTTGTCGTATTGCATTTTTAATGACTACTTGTCGGTTTTGAACTGTATTTATATATTGTGTGAGTTAATTTTATTCATGCTTTTATACACTGTCCTGGGACCTTTTGATGAAAGGTAGTTAAGAATCAAATAAGGAAAATTTGATATTGTAAGCAACAACAACGACAACAATTTATTATTTATATGCTTCTCATCGAACTGGGTCGCCCCAGCTACTCTGGATGGCTCACAGCAAAAAATGGTAAAAGCACAATACAACATTTATTATTATTATTATTATTATTATTATTATTATTATTATTATTATTATTATTATTATTAGTTTATATACTGCCCTACACCAGGAGGTCTCAGGCAGGTTCACAGAAAATATCACAATATATATAATCAGAATAAAAACAACTTAATAACACCCCCCCTGCTGAAAAGAGCCACATTTTAAAAGGGTATAGGATGTCAAACAGATCAACCAAAGACTTGGTTGAAAAGGAACGTTTTTGCCTGGTGCCTAAAGGTGTATAATGAAGGCGTCAGGCAAACATCCCTGGGGAGAGCATTCCACAGATGGGGGGCCACTGCAAAGAAGGCCTGTTCTCATGTTGCCACCCTCTGGACCTCTCATGGAGGAGGCACACTAAAAACTTCCTTGAACAGGGCTGCCTTCAGATGTCTTTTAAAAATCACATAGCTGTTTATTGTTTGACATCTGCTGGGAGGACGTTCCATGGGGTGGACGCAGCTACCAAAAATGGCCCTCTGTCTGGTTCCCTGTAAGAGGTGAGGCCCTCTCACAATGAGGGAACCACTAGAAGGCCCTTGGAGCTGGATCTTGGGCTGGACGATGGGGGTGGAGATGCTCCTTCAGGTATACAATATCGTTATGATCAACAACAAAACATGTAAACCTGGGTTAGGGTTGGCCCAGTTTGGGACTCTTTTGCCACTCAAAGTTGCCAGGCAGGAAGAAATCTGACCAGCATAATGTCTCTCATCACTGCTGAGCTGTGATGGAACAGACTGGGCTTACCAAATAGCTTTAAAAGGCACAGGAACCATTAGTGGATAAGACGTTCAAAACTGTAGCCTGGTTCTGTAATCCTCTGATCTAGTACCTGTCCCCCCTCCCAATTTAGTGTAGATGTGGTTAGGCACTTGTTCACAGTTTCCCCATATAAACACAAGCCAGTGAATCCTTAGCACCTTCATACTGTAGCTTAAGGGATTAGTAAGAGTTCAAAATTGTATTAGTTAGAAGTGTGATCTGGCATCAAAACCTGGAGTGCAATTCTACACAGCTGCTTAGGACTAAGTCTCACAGGGCTCAGAGAGGCTTACTTCTGTGTAGACATGTCCAGAATTGCACTACAACCCTACTGATTGTTGCAAGGATAAATCCAAGCTCTAAAAACACTCAGCCAGGTTAGTCTGATAGCTGTGAAAAACCTAAAAAAGGTAAAAAGGTAAAGGACCCCTGGACTGTTAAGGGCGACAAGTCCAGTCAAGGGCGACAATGGGGTGCTCATCTCGCCTTCAGACCGAGGGAGCTAGCGTTTGTCCACAGACAGCTTTCCAGGTCATGTGGCCAGCATGACTAAACCGCTTCTGTTGCAATGGGACACCGTGACAGAAGCCAGAGCACAATGAAACACTGTTTACCTTCCTGCCGAAGCGGTACCTATTTATCTACTTGCACTGGCATGCTTTCAAATTGCTAGGTTGGCAGGAGCTGGGACAGAGCAACAGGAGCTCACTCCATCACGGGGATTTGAACTGCCAACCTTCCAATCGGCAAGCCCAAGACCACAGTGCCACCTGCATCCCTGCAGTGAAAAACATACTGCAGCTGGGATGGAGGTACCAGTGGCTTCCTGGGTGTTGCTGTAGTCCAACCTCCACAGGTACCGCCAACCTTACCAATGGTCAGGGATGCTGGCAGCTGTAGTCCAGCAACATCTGCAGGGTCAAAGGCTTCCTATCTCATCTTAGATGAGGGGTGGGATACACGCATCAACTATGTATTTTGGAAAGTGGTTTGCCTGTTTGTTTGTTCTCCCGGTGTCCGGAAACCTTGTGAGATATCATTGCCAAACTCATCAAAAAGGTTTCTGCCGTGGGGCTGGCGATTTTTGTTGATGTTGGGCCACCAACTCCATCTGTCAACCAAGATGGTGGACCAAAATATCACTTTGGTGTGACTTCTCCTATTTTGGGGCATAGGTTCAGCCACCTCTCAAAATACCGTTGCCAAACTCAGCATGAAGGTTCCTAAGATGGGAGTGGCAGCCTTCTTCAGTGTTTGGACACTGGTCCCTATTTTGAGTCAAAATGGTGGACCTAATTGTGACTTTGTCCATTTTTTTGGGGGGGGGGATTTTTCCACCTGACATGATATTGCCAAACTCAGCACAAGGGTTCCAAAGGTTTTGTGGTGGTGGTCAACATCAATGTTTGGGTGCCGGGTGCCATTTTGAATCAAGATGGTGGGCTCACTTTGGTATGACTGCGCCCATTTTTTGGCACAGGTTCAGCCATTTCTTGAGATACTGTACCCAAACTCAGCATGAGGCTCCCAGAGGTGGGGATGGCAGTGTGTGCTGGTGTTTTGACACCAGACACCATTTTGATTCAAGATGGTGGAACAAAACATGACTTTGGCATGATTTTGCCCTTTTTTGGCATAAGTTTGGTCACCTTTTTGGTCACTATCATTGCCAAACACTGCACAAGGTTTCCTGGGGTGTGTGGGGCTAAAATGTGACTTTGGTCACATGATGGGTCTAAACACACAAATTATACTATCTATTTAAAAATAATAATATATATTTGATTTCTAAGCATTACAGGGCAGTGTCAAAAACTCCCTACTAGTAATAAATAAATGAACAATCTTTCTAGGCATTCTGCTTAGGCAATGACTGGCAGCTGGGCATGATGTATCCATATATCCTGTCCATACTTCATGGATATGAATAAAATAAGGTAATAATGTGGGAAAATATGAACAAAGTGTTCCTCCTAGAAGATTTTGTAAAAGTGAGCTAGGGTGGGACTTGCAATTGGGTTCTAGATAAGGGACATGAGCCCAGCCACTCCTCTGGAAGTGACAATTGTGAACATATTTTTTCCAGTCTCAACAGAATGATTATTCACATTTCAACCTTCCGGTTCTTATACTTTGATCCTAAACTGGATGTTGTGACTCACCTTCCTTCTCTCACACATGTAGAAGTGTACCCAACTGTCATTTCCTCCTCAACGACTCTGGGGAAAGTTGAAGTCAGAAGGAAAACGTAGCAATGATTGGATGATTCAGTAGAGGTGAATGCCCTCAAGGAAATGGCTGGAACAATTCAGAGGACATGTAGATCTGCTATATACAGATCTCCAGATTGGGGCCATTATGTGGAAGTCAAATCCATTTGATTTGATTGAATGCATTTCTAGGTGGAAGGCTTCACTCATTTTTCTCTCATGTCCTGCTCATCAGCTAAAGAAGAGATGGAGAACCAGTAGCCCTCCAGATGTTGCTGGATTGTAATTCCCATCAGCCCCAGTCAGCACAGCCAGTGGTTAGGGATGATGAGAGGACCACAGAAATATGTAGAGGACCACAGATTCCCCACCTGAGTATTAAAGGCATAAGAGCAGTCTGCAGGCTGTCTTCCACTCCGGCCACTTAGAAGGCAGCAGGAGAACAATGCCTGGTGCCTTAAATCAAAATTCCAAGGGTGACATCCAGCCTTAGTCTTTGAAATCTTAGTTGGATATCACCCCATGTAGATGCATCTTGTCAGATATTTGTCAGATATTTGTTATGGTGAATGATTGCACAGACCCAACACCCCCCCCCACTTGCTTCATTTAGCAAAGGCTAGCATTTCATTGGGGGGGATTTATTTATTTATTATTAATGTTGCATTACATATGTGAAATCTTTACACAATGATACATATACATTATATTCGTAAATTCACATTTTCACATTTCATTATGTACCAACATTTATCCATTTCTTATTTCTTGCCCTGTGTCTTCCCTCCACCAGTGTGTGACTTCCTTGTTATTATTTTGTAACTTTATTATTGAGATTGTATTTTTGTACCTTAATAATGAAACATTCAATCTTATATATCTCCTTAGCTTAACTTAACTTTGTGAAATCAGTCTATACATATCAATAAATTCTTGTTGGAGCATCTTTTGGTCATGTATTCTTCTGCACATTTCCATTCCTGTTTGAGATTTTGATTAGACTGCATTCTAATTGTTGCCGTCATTTTTGCTAATTCAATCATTTCAAATAATTTATGTTGCCAATCTTTCAATGTTGGTACTTCTTCTGATTTCCATTTTTTTGCAGTCAATAACCTTGCGGCGGCTGTTGCATCTAAAAAGATTCTCTTCATGTCTTTGGGGATGTCATTTGTTATAATTCCTAAAAGGAATGTTTCCGGCTTCTGCAAAGGCTAGCATTTCAGTACAACCTGTGACTGCATATTTCGCAAAGTACTTGAACTCTGAAAGATATCTATAGCTTCCTCTCCTTCCCATTTGTCATATAAGCCTTGAGTCAATGTCCTAACCCTCAGACTGACAGGTCCCCAGGATGCCAGCAATGGAAGCCAGCCACAATGCAGCATGAAAGGTTAAGGAGGTTTCACTTCCGGGTCAAGAGCTCAAAGTGATACACGTCAAACGAACGACAGTTATTGGGTTCACTTACTAAACACACCTTAGACTTCCTGTTTTTGTAAGACACTAAAGATAGACTTCTTTTGAAGTTGTAAAAATAAATGCACATTGACACAATCACAGATATAATGCTAAGACTCCAGCTGAAACCTGGAAAAGCATAGAGGAAGTCATCTCTTAATATAGTTCCTTATACTTGGAGTAGTGCATATAAAGGTCATCCAAGAGAGGTTGCCTCTGCCTCCTGACCTTCGGTGATCAGAAATACCAAATGTGATGCAATGCCCAAGTCTTATGGGGGAAGTTAAGCAACTGGCAGAACATTTAATCTCCAGGCAAGAATTATCCGCTCTTCGCAGTTCAAGGTCAGACTCTCGAGGTTACTTTAAGATACACATCGTGTACAGACTTGCACTTGAATAAGAGTTTTCTTGAAGGATGGAGAATGTTTAAAAAAAAAAAAAGTGCCACAACAGCAAGAATCTTGAAGAAAATGCGCCACCTGCTGGTTACAAAACCAGACTTGTTTCAATTACGCTACACTCGAAGTAGAGGAATTTCATTTTAATAACTTGAACCATTCAGTTAGCAGTTCAAAATGAGAACAGATATATATATCAGATCATTACCCCATTAATTCCAGCCTGCGGAGGGAAGACTTGTCTTGCTACGAGCTTTGCACGGTGTCTTCTCTTGCCTATTTGTTTTGCAACAAGGGAAGACACAGCAAGGGAAGACACAGCGCAAAGCTAGTTAGGCTCAAGTAACATTCTTTGTGTCCAGTTATAATTGATATATATTTCAACCACAGCCTGTATTTTCCCCTTAGTTTTTAAGGGCGATCAAATCAAATAACATTTCTGGTTAATTTTTGCTTGTGCTGTGGGTTTATTTCTGAAAAAGTATGCAAAGCACATATACCCTTTGTAAGTCTTGGGCCTGCCAATCAGAAGCTCGGTGGTTTGAATCCATGTGACGGGGTGACCTCCCATTGCTCTGTCCCAGCTTCTGCCAATCTAGAAGTTCGAAAACATGCCAGTGCAAGTAGATAAACAGGTATGACTGTGGCGGGAAGGTAAACGGTGTTTCTGTGCACTCTGGTTTCCATCATGGTGTTCCGTTGCGTCAGAAGTGGTTTAGTCATGCTGGCCACATGACCCAGAAAGCTGACTGTGGACAAACGCTGGCCTGAAAGTGAGATGAGCGCCGCAACCCCATAGTCACCTTTGACTGGACTTAGCCATCTAGGGGTCCTTTACCTTTACCTTTTACCTTTGTAATTCAATTGAGATGCGTACATTAGTGAAAAACATATAATGCATTCTTATTGAGAGGAAATTGCTTATAAAAATGTGTACATCAGGCAAAGTGGCACATAAAATATGTATCTTAGGATAAATTGACATTAAAAGTTGACAAATTTTCATGAGGACTTAAACGAAAATTGCAAAGTGATGCAGAAAAGTGGAGAACTAAAGAGTGGAAAGGCAAGAAACCAAGAGAAACGGATATTGACAGATTTATCCATCTCTAGTGCACAGCTTGAATAGACATGATTTGATCTGTCTCCAGACCTGATGTTGAAAGACTGAAATTTATAGACTCAAGCTTATGGTACACACTGGTGTCCCTATAACTTCCAACCAGTGTTGCAGTTTTGACTCTTTCTGAAGGCCAATTTCCAACAACTATTTTGCCCAGGCTGTATCGATCACACCACAATTCATGTAGGTTGCATCCAGAGACAACCTGTTCATTGACCATGCAACCTGATTTGTTAGCACAAAGTTTTCAGGGTGATTAGATGATGTTGGTTGTTTATTGAACATTCGTTCTTCTTTGTTGCATGCAGACTATATACAACATCACACAAAGCAATCATCAATCACATCACACTTTCCAGTGCATTTTCCAGCCGCTTTTCTTATTGTAATACTTTTTTTTTGGGGGGGGGAGAAGCTGGTTTGTTGTGTACCAAATCCACTTAAGTTGCACAAGCTGGGTTTGCCGGTCAGCAATTCAATCCCACCTGCAAAATAGTGGGGTTCTGGAAGCAACCTTACCCACTGAATGATCACATCTGACAAAGACTGTAGCAGAAAAAATAATTATTAATAGAACTACAGGCTGCATTAATAATTGTCACACTGTCTGTGAATCACAATGGTCTCATAAAGCCATGGTATGTGTCTTGGAGCAATTCCATGTGACCAGATTATTTGGCCCTGCTCATCTAGTGACAACAGTATGTTCATGAGACAAAGGAAAGAGTGACAGTTCAGAATGTTTCTGAACTTCCTGAATGTCATGTGTTTGCAAGAGATACCTATCAGGATCTAGAAATAGTTATCCAGCTCACTGTGAATATGAACACACAGGCCATCATTTATTTTTAGATGTTTTGTAGGGTGCAATGTTTCTATGTTGAAAATTGTATTGCACTGAGAAGAAAGGTGTCAATTCATCTTTTAAACTTGACACACACACACAAAGGCTCTGGTTGGACAATTTGAAATGTCACTGAAAATTTCCATTGGGCAAGTCACTATCCCTGAGTCTAAACTTTCTTACAATGTTGTAGTGAGGATGAAACCCATGTCTGTTGTATTGGAGATACCTGGGTGAAATACATCTTGAGGCATTGGATACACATCACTTGGGAAGACAGGCAAACTAATATCAGTGTACTGGAAGAAGCAAAGATCACCAGTGTCAAAGTAATGATTCTTCAACATCAACTTCTTGGACTTGTCATGTTGTGCGGGTGCCTGATGATCATCTTCCAAAGCAACTACTCTATTCTGAACTTAAAAATGGAAAGCGTAATGCTGGTGGTCAACAAAAGAGGGTTAAAGACTCTCTCAATGCAAATCTAAAAAAATGTAGTATAAACAGCGACAATTGAGAAACACTGGCCTGCGAATGCTCCAATTGGAGAACAGCCTTTACCAAAGGTGTCATGGACTTTGATGTAACTCGAACTCAGGAACATGCAAAGAGGAAGACACATTTGGCAAACCCTCACCATGATAAACTCCTGCCCCAAAACTTATGTCCCCAATGTGGAAGGATGTGTGGATCCAGAATTGGCCTCCACAGTCACTTACAGTCACTGTTAAAATTGTTTATGGAAGACAATCTTACTCGGCTACGAGTGGTCGCCAAAGAAGAAGAAAGAAAAAAGTGTATGTGAAGTAGTGGGAGCCTGCAACAAAATGTTGCAGTATATACTTCGCTTTACAAGGGTATCCCACTACTTCACACATACCTTCTTCTTTCTTCTTCTTTGGTGATCAGGTCTTACACTGGTGCAAGATTCTTTTGCTCTTGGTTCAGCCATTTGAGCCCTGACTAAGCCGGGGATGAGGTGCTAAACTGGCACATTTCATTTGTGAATTTATTTATTAAACTTGTATAACACCCTATACCTGTAGATCTCAGCGCAGTTCACAACATAAAATCACAACATATATATCTGCAGCTTTGCCTGGCTGTAGGGCATAGGTCAGCATAGCCCGGCTGTGCCTACCTCACAGGGTTGTGGTGGGGATTAAATGATGATTGAGTCCCTATAAAGGCCATAACAAATAAACGAGCAAATGAGCAACTTGATTCAGAGATCCGCTGGCTCCTTACTTGCTCATCCCAGCAGATCTTGGGTTTGCAATGTTCCCTTCCATTGACTTTATTGAGCTGCCCACACTCAAAAACACCTGTTACGTACTGAGTTGAATAGGATCCAAAATGCAGCAGTCTGATTGGTCCTAGAAAAATAGGATCCAAAATGCAGCAGTCTGATTGGTCCTAAAACAATAGGATTCAGAATGCAGCAGTCTGATTGGTCCTAGAACAATAGGATCCAAAATGCAG
>JAXCMG010000003.1:120657-134955 GCA_034642415.1 Podarcis siculus
GAACAATAGGATCCAAAATGCAGCAGTCTGATTGGTCCTAGAACAATGCAGCAGTATGATTGGCCTACAGGAGAATTCTGGAATTAGCCAATCACGTGCAGCCCATTGTGTAAATAATGTTTATAAAGCAGATACTTTGGGGGGACTTTCATTCCTCCTCACCACTATGAGCTGAATAAAGAGCATGAAATCCACTCTCGACTCCGAGTATATTTCAACGCCCTTGAGGGACAAAGCAGGAGCAGCTTCCTATCGCTGCCCCTAATTCACCTTCCCAGCCAGCAGAGATTCAGCTGGAAGGATGGCCCCGTATCACAAATTCCAGTCCAGCCGATGGGGAAAACTGGATTCAAACGCTGCTGGCAGCCTCAGCTTGGAGCTTTTCGGAAGTGCTGCATCCAAAGGCTCGAGTTCTGAAAAGTTCCGAGCATTCCAGAACACGGCCTCTCTCTCTCCCCCCCTGCAACATTTGGAATTGCGACGACGGGTTCATTGTGGTTGGACGCCACTGGTGACGCGTGGAAGCGCATAGAATTCTGTTCATGAGCTGGCAACCGCAGCGTTCGCACACGGCCTCGCGCCTCTGGCACTCATTTAGTCATGCAGGTAAACATGCAAAGGGGAGGAATTAAATTCCGCCCGGGGAACACAATCCTTAGAACAGCACCGTGCGGCTCGCGAAACAATGCAATCACTGGAGACCTCTCCAGCGTGTGCTGCTTTATTTATTTAAGCAATTTTTAGTACCGACCGAGCCTTCCCCAAACAGCTTGTCACTGCACATCACGGAGGGGGCCTGCTTGGTGGGATGTGAGCCCCAGCTGCTGCGAGTCCTGAAGTCTACCCCCCCTATCCACTCCACCGTGCCCCTTTCTTGCCTTCCTTTGCCAGGCCGTGCCTGGCTTGTGTTTGCCTTGGAAAGGCAATCAAACAGAGGGACCGGCGAAGACGGCGCTGATAATTCCTCAGCCTCGCTTTTGCTGAAATGGAGACGGAGACCACAAGAATCTCTTCGCCGGGGCTTGTGGACAGGTCACATTTCCATCTGGGATCGTGAAGCATCTTTCAGAGCTTCTCTAATGTCCGTGCCGGGTAGGAGAGCCAAAGCGCTAACCACAAAGCCACTTGCACCTGGGTCCTGCTGGGAAGCATGAGAAGGTCCAGCTATTTTGAACAGAGGCTTTATTTTGAATAGGTTTTCCTCCCCCATTTCCAAAGGCCAGCAGTTAGAAAATATTTGCTTGCTGTTCCATACGGCTGACTCCCTTTTCCATCTGCTGGCCCAATCCTCATCCCGTGAGTGCGATCCCATTGATACGGAACATTTGAAAGTCCCAGGTCACATATCTAAAGCAGGCATCCCCAAACTCGGCCCTCCAGATGTGAGAGCCAGTGTGGTGTAGTGGTTAAGAGCGATAGATTCGTAATCTGGTGAACCAGGTTCGCTTCCCCGCTCCTCCACATGCAGCTGCTGGGTGACCTTGGGCCAGTCACACTTCTCTGAAGTCTCTCAGCCCCACTCACCTCACAGAGTGTTTGCTGTGGGGGAGGAAGGGAAAGGAGATTGTTAGCTGCTTTGAGACTCCTTCGTGTAGTGATAAAGTGGGATATCAAATCCAAACTTTTCTTCTTCTCTTGGGACTACAACTCCCATCATCCCTAGTTAACAGGACCAGTGGTCAGGGATGATGGGAACTGTAGTCCCCAAACATCTGGAGGGCCAAGTTTGGGGATGCCTGCTCTAACGAATGCCAGGAACTGTAGTTTGCCCATCGCAGAGCCGCAATTTCCTGCACCCTTAAGAAACTACACTTTCCAGGATTCTTTCCTTTTTACCAGGGGACCTACATATTTGAAATGTATTGGATCGTTGTGACCACTGTGATTTGGCAGCGTTGCTGGTGGGGGAAATAGGGACATTCCAGGATCAAATCAGAAACTGGGACGGCTTTTGTAATTCTGGGACTGTCCTTGGAAAATTGGGACACTTGGGGAGGGTGGCCTCTGGCTGGTCCCTGTGCTGGACTAGATGGGCCATGGGCCTGATCCAGCTGACACTTTGTATGTTCTTATTTCAATGGGAGCAGGTAAATCATATACTTAACCACGTACTTTACATTGCAAGGCCACTCCTAACAAAGTGTGTATCGTAGGGGTGAGGAATATATTTTGGCCTGTGGGTCCCATTGCTCCTGGCAAACCTTCTGGGTGGTGTGTGTGTGTGTCACATGCCAAAAGTAGGCAGTGCAGGAAATGATTGATCTGATTTGATTGATGATGAAGAAGAAGAGTTTGGATTTGCTATCCCGCTTTATCACTACCCGAAGGAGTCTCAAAGAGGATAACAATCTCCTTTCCCTTCCTCCCCCACAACAAACACTCTGTGAGGTGAGTGGGGCTGAGAGACTTCAAAAAAGTGTGACTAGCCCAAGGTCACCCAGCAGCTGCATGTGGAGGAGCGGAGACGTGAACCCGGTTCCCCAGATTGCAAGACTACCGCTCTTAACCACTACACCACACTGGCTCTATTTGATTCTATTTCTATGCTGCTTTTTATTCAAATAAATCCGAAAGCTGCTTACAAACAAAATATAAAAATAACATAATGGAACACTGTGAATACAGCATAAATCATATGGAATACTTAACAAGTCATCAGTAGAACAATCCCAAATCCCATATATAACAATTACCGTATATGTAACACTATTAACAAAACAACTAAAAAATAAGATAAACATCATAGTTACACCAAAAGTCATAGGAGTCACAAAGTACGACAGCATTCATATCTATAAAACAATATTAGCATTAACATGTTACTATTAGTGCAATGCAGAAATCCCAATGAAAGCATCCAAGATAGATGACCATCCAACCTGTGCCCAAAAACCTCCAAGGAAGGGGAGTCCACCACCTTCTGAAGGAGTCCGTTCCACTGTCAAACAGCTCTTACTGTCATAAAGTTCTTCCTGATGCTTAGCTGGAATCTCTTTTCTTGTAACTTGAATCCATTAGCTTGGGTCCTACCTTCTGGAGTGGGAGAAAACAAGCCTGTTTCATCTTCCATGTGACAGCCCTTGAGATATCTTCTCTTAGTCTCCTCTTCACCAGGTTAAGAATACCCAGCTCTCTCAACAGTTCCAGGCTTGGTTTCTGGACCCTTTATCACCTTGGTTGCCCTCCTCTGCACACGTTCTGGATTCCTTACCTTTTCTATGTGTAAAACAGAATGGCGCTTGCTTGCAGCCATCGTTACGGATGCATGTATGTATGCCTTGGGCTTAGACCCCCTTAGGGCTGCTGCATATAATCATGGGAGGAGCATCACAAAGGAGGAGCTTCACAAAAGAGCCTCACAAAGTCTTAGTGATTTCAAAGGGAATGAATACATTGCTGTTAACAGTTGTTAATGCAATGCTCATACAACATATACTTGAGGTACTAGCATCACATTCAACAAACCTAGTTTATTTAAGGGTAAAAATACTCAATTGTTCTGAATCACAGCTGAGCTCATTGTTCTTAAGCATACAGATATATTTTTCTTGCCATATATATATATATATATATATATATATATATATATATGCCATATTTTTTTGGGGGGGGGAGCTGTGATCCTTACCTGGGAGTAAGTGCTGCTGATCACATTGGGAAACACCTCTGAGTAAATTGTTCTATCCCATTACTTATATTACTTTAGTACAGTGGTACCTCGGGTTACAGACATTTCAGGTTACAGACTCCACTAACCCAGAAATAGTACCTTGGGTTAAGAACTCTGCTTCAGGATGAGAACAGAAATCATGCAGCGGTGGTGGGAGGCCCTATTAGCTAAAGTGGTACCTCAGGTTAAGAACAGTTTCAGGTTAAGAACGGACCTCCAGAATGAATTACCGGTAAGTTCGTAACCCGAGGTACCACTGTATTGGCTTGTCATTCCATTAAAATAGTTTTAATCTGGTATCAGTCCCATTTAATCACTTCCTCCCCTTTCCTTCAGAAGTCTTTGCAGCTTAAAAATCCTCCCAACAGCTGTTCCTGATCAAAAATAGTGAGCGACCACTCTCGATAGATGGATACTAAGGTTTGAGGCTGTGAACATTTGAAGCACAGCTTGCAAATAATCCTGGGAACTGTAGTTTGTTAAGGCATCTGGGAATTTTTGCTCTGTAGACTATAATTCCCATGGTTCTTTGGGGAGAAGTCATGAGCTTTGAATGCATGATGTGAATGTAGCCGAAGTCCCAGTCCCAGTCAGGGAATACAAACTCTTCCACGTTCAACGTGCCCTCACCCTGTTGAGGTCATCCCCAGTCAAACCCTCCCAGCCTTTTCCTACAGGTCTGGTGGAGAAACTGATCACCTTCTTCACCAGACTGCCTTGCGTTGTTTTCGAACAACGAATACATACTACCAGAAACTCACTCAGACAGGTCTGAGTTGGTCCAAAGCAAACAAATGAAGCAAAGGGCTATGTCATAGGAGGGATTTTGTTTTATTTTTGAAATCATTTCATCTGCTCGCCTTTCATGTTCGCTAGGAAGAGGGTAATTGCTGGCCACTTAGCATGGTTTCCTCATGAAGGAAAGCAAAAAGCGGTACAGTTGCCCACCTTCTACTCTCAGTTCACCCTTAGTAGCCAATGTGGTGCTTTTCAGATGTTCTTGTTGGATCATAGAGTTGGAAGGAACCTTGAAGATTATCTGTTCAAGCAATGCAAGAATAGCAAGCTGTCCCTTATGGGGATCAAACATGCAACCTTGGTGTTATCAGCACCACACTCTAACCTACTGAGCTATCCAGCAGTGTTGTGATACAGCAAGTCCCATCAGCTCCAGCCAACATGATCCATCACCATGGATAGTGGGAGCTCTGGTCCACAACATCTGGATGGCTTCCATGTTGAATATTATGGCTTTATATTATTAGATTGTAAGAGGTGGCCTGAATTTATTAAAGTGTCATGTACAGTGTTAAAGATGCTTCAGGTTACAGACGCTTCAGGTTACAGACTCCGCTAACCCAGAAATAGTACCTCGGGTTAAGAACTTTGCTTCAGGATGAGAGCAGAAACCGGGCTCCGGTGGCGCGGCAGCAGTGGGAGGCCCCATTAGCTAAAGTGGTGCTTCAGGTTAAGAACAGTTTCAGGTTAAGAACGGACCTCCGGAACGAATTAAGTACTTAACCTGAGGTACCACTGTACTAGTATTTTCTTTTAGAGTTGTCAAGCATTATTCAATGTTGTAGAGAAAGATCAGGCACACGTGAACAAACGTTGCAGTTACCTGGGCAGAAGGCCCTTCCAACTTCCTAGGCGGCATTCACTGTGAGGGAATCCTCTTTGCAGTAGATCCCCTGCTCCTCTGAGGTCCATGAATTTGTGAGTGATGCCGTGCCCTGGGTTCACCATTGAGGAAGGATGGGCTACAATATTCACACCACATGCACAAGATTAATTGAAAGCTTAGAGCAGGAATGTAGCAGCGAATTCTCTCCAGTTTCTCTGTATTAGGTGTGTGGAGCCTGTGGTTCTACAGATGGTGCAGAACTCCAGTTCACATCAGCCCTAACCAGTTTGGCCAATGGTTGGTAATGATGGGAGCTCGAGTCCTCAACATCTGGAGGGCCAGAGGTTCTCCACCCCTGATCTATGTGGTCCCTGGGCACGTACAAACTGCATGCTCACAGAATCATACAAGCAGCCGGGGATCATGCTTTCTATACTGTTTCCATCAGCATGTACAGGCACACAGTCTGCACATGCCTAGGGGCTATACAGATGGTCAAGCAAATGTGAGTAGGTCAAGGTGGGGTTTCTCACTCCCCTCTAACATGGGCATCACACAAGTAAAATTCCGTTAGCCACAATTCCACCGCTAAACCTCCCCCTCTGAAAAAAAAACCACCGATAAACATCCCAGCAGCCTTTAATGACTCATCACCAAAGTTTTTCTCTTGGCAGGAATGCATACAATCATTAATTCAGCATAAAAACAAGGCTAATCAGTGCAATGACAGTATTTATGTGCTGGATTCATTCTTTGAACAGAGGAAAAAAAGAATAACTTTATCCTGCTTCCCTCACCATTGGAGAGGAGTACCTAATTATGTTGCTTTTCCTCATCAGATTGTTCCGTGAGGAAAAAATCCACCATGCCAGGGCAAAATTAATCTTTCTGCCCCTGCAGGACCTCTTCGAGGGGAGAAAGTAACTCTTACCTCACTAACTCTATGATTCTGGAGTTGTCAGAGATGCCCAGAATACTCCTATATTAACTATCAACTTTAGATTTGTACCCTTCACTTCCACCAACAAGCTTAGAACCACATTCTAGCTTACCTAGGTCCCCATAGCCACATCATAGTTTCCATTTCTTTAGTACTCTTTTATCTTAGAACTATGGACATTGTCGTTCCCCGGTGTCTGAATCCCTTGAATTTATCTTTTGAGGTATGTCAGTGGATCTTGCTTTTCTTGGTCCATTAAAACACAAATGGATTCACCCCAATCCAAAGATCCTCATGCACAATCCTAGGTGCATACATGCTGCTATGTATGATGTTCAGCACATAGGTGCCCACCAAGTAAAGGCTACACAGCCCACCTGTTTGGGAAAGTGGCAGGAACCAGGACTTGGATCGCATGCCTCCAGATAGGTATCTGGTGTTGTCCAAGTTGATTATGCCAAACATTTATTGGGACAGGGGTAGTTCTCCCATAGTCACTGGACTTAAACTCCTATAATCCCTTGTGGCCATTGGCCATGATAGCTGGAGGTGATGGGAATTAAGAACCCCTTGGCCTGAAAGTGGAGATGAACACTACACCCCACAGCTGAATTCGACTGGACTTAACAGTCCAGGGGTCCTTTACCTTTTACCTCAGGCATAGGCAAACTTGGCCCTCCAGATGTTTTGGGACTACAGCTCCCATCATCCCTAGCTAACAGGACCAGTGGCCAGGGATGATGGAAGCTGTAGTCCCAAAACATCTGGAGGGCTGAGATTGGCCATGCCTGTTTTACCTTTTACACAATGATTGAGCTATACAAATCAACAAGTGTTCACACAAACACTTGCAGATGTGTAGAGACACCATGTACCTGTGCTCAGTATAATGTGTAAACAAGCTTATAGTCCATTCTACCACTGCAGGTCTCTGTCGGATCAGAACCTACCTCATTCTGAGACATATGTAAACCAGGCCTTTGCTGTGAGACATTGAGGGTTGAGTGACAATGTACATGTATGTGAGAACTGCCCTCCTTGGATACCTCCTCACCCACATGATCTTACAAAATGTTGCACTGGGCCTATTGTGGGAGAACCAACCCAGCAGCCCGCACAATTTTCATGGGGCCCTGTGGATCAGTTTCAGCAGCATCTGCAATCCCTTCTTTTGTGTATACAATTGTGGGCTCTGGATACACTGGAGCAGCGAATATGATTCCACCAATTACAGCCATTTGGACACATCTTAAATCTGACAGCACAAACCACTTTTGTGGCCCTGTCAGCTCATGGCAAAGTTTTCAACAGTGTCTTGAGCCTCAAGCAACAGGTGAGAGATGGCAGCATTGCTTTTGACAGGGAAGTTGCCGAGTTGCCATCCCACGAAACAGTTAAACCCAGGAAGAAGTCAAAAATGGGAGAAAAATGTACCGTAATCCCAGCTTGATGCAATTACTTTGACATGAATTTAAAATAAAATTAAAGTTAACAGTTTAAACTGATGTTTGAGGGTTTTAAAAAGATTTAGTTTCCCTTGGAAGCCCGGCGTTATTTGATCCAGTATAATCTCAGTGTGCGCTGCTCATAACTTCTCTTCCCCAGTGCCGTAAGCACTAGATTACGCCCATCGGGCTAAGTTACAAACGTCTAAAAATCATAAAATTATTCAACCTAGATTAAAGCATTCAGAGAATATGGTGTTATTTTAGTCTCCTGCCATATCCTACATTCACTATAAAATGGCTCTGTTGGCATTTGGAGAAAATGTCATAAAGCAAGTATGTAAGGAGGTGTTTTTGGTTTGTTTCAGGGCAAAGCGAGCCAAGTTAACATGGCAACCAAAATGTGTAACAGAAACACTTAAATGTTTTTTTCATAAACTGGAAGCCTTGTAAGTCCATGAGTACATGTTGGCTTCTGGGCAGAGAGTTAAGTGGAGATTATGTGTGCGTGCTCTGCTACTTCATCCCACGTTATATGTATAAAAAATTAACTCTCTGGAGTGGGAAGGAACGTATTTTGGAGGCTGCATTCAAGGAGGCTTACTCACGTTGCATAGCAACCCATTCCCTCTTGTGTCATGTGTTGATTTCGGCATTTGTCATGAACTACACTCAGGGAGAAGCCAAGTAGATAAAGGAACTCCTCTGATCTCATTGGTGACGCTGTAGAGCAGTGATGGCCAAACCTCAGGTTGGGTGGAGGGCTGATCTGACCCTCGCAATGAATTGAGCAGCCCAGTCCCATCTCATGGGCACTCAGTCATAGGTCGGCTCTATTCTGTTTTGTTCAAATTTTTTTTAATGCACAGAGAAGCCCACATTTAAATTGCACATACCCCTTTTGTGTGAAATGTACTTATTTATTTCCCTGTGAAATGTGCATTTTGTATGCACTCTAAAAGTGAAATTTGTACTTTGGCACGCAATTTTTGGGCGCTGAAAAGGCATTGCAAAATCCAGGTAAATGCAAAATCTGACTTTGGTTCCAATCGAGACACGTTCAGCAGAATTGGAATCGGTTGGTTTGCTGCAAAAGGGGAACTGAACAAATTTCTTCCACATCCCTAGACAACCCCTTCCCCCAATTCTGTTCCCCACAAGACCCTCACCTCTGTTTTAGTGGTAGTGACAAAACCAACCCTGAGGACTGGGGTGGATAAGGATGCAAATTGCCCCTTTCCTAGTAACCAGATCGACCAAATCAACTCAAATATTTAATAAACAAGAAATTGGAATAGTGAGGTAGGAGAGCTGGGAAAAAAATCACTTCTGGTAACCATTGCACCCCTTTGGGTTCAGATAATACATGGCTAAAAGGTAAAGGTAAAGGGACCCCTGACAATTAGGTCCAGTCGTGACTGACTCTCGGGTTGTGGCGCTCATCTCATTTTATTGGCTGAGGGAGCCAGCGTACAGCTTCCAGGTCATGTGGCCAGCATGACTAAGCTGCTTCTGGCGAACTAGAGCAGCACACGAAAATGCCGTTTACCTTCCCGCCAGAGCGGTACCTATTTATCTACTTGCACTTGACATGCTTTCGAACTACTAGGTTGGCAGGAGCAGGGACTGAGCAACGGGAGCTCACCCCGTCACGGGGATTTGAACCGCCAACCTTCTGATTGGCAAGTCCTAGGCTCTGTGGTTTAACACACAGCGCCACCCGCGTCCCTATAATACATGGCTAGACAAGTCTAAAAAGCCTGGGACATAAATTTTCATCGTCATCTAGGACTACGGTGGCTCATTTACCAGAGCCACCGTATTTTCACTTCTGTATTTTCACTGCATTGAGCTCTTGAAATGAAGGGGGATTGCCACTGGAAGAGAGGAATCACACGTTTGCATAGGAAGTCATGCACTAACAAGAGGAAGGGCATTAGCTAAATAGTAGAGCACATTTTGCATGCAGAAGGTGTCAGAAAATTGAAACATAACTATGCATGAATGCTAGTGCATGAAGTGGTTAAGAGTTGTTTTGCAAGACTCAAATCACACTCGCTGACTTCTGGTGAGGGAGGAAGTGAAGCTTCTTCTCTTTTCTTTCCTCCATCCTTCTTTGCACCGTGTAATCAACAAGGAAGGCTGTGCATGTTTGAAACCATCTTTCTTTATTTTGTACCCAAGAGTATTCTACGTGTGTTCTTGCTGCTGCATGGAATAACACATGACTCAGACCTTTGGCTTTTTGTAAGTAAAGCATTTTAAACTTACTCAACAGTGTGTGTGTTCTCTTCATTGCCAGAGGTGTAGAGAGAGGGGCAACCATCATAAGCGGCCTAAACAGGATATGAAAAAGGGTCTAACTGCCTACATTCCCATGCTATATTGCTGTTTAACTTTGTAACTGGGAGCTCTCTCCTGCTGAAGAGCCAAATGTTTGGATCCCAGGCATCCAGCTGGTCCTTTTCCTAAGTCCCCACACGTGGGTCACAGATCTTATTTTCCTTCCACAGAAGGTCCTGGGTTCAGTCCCCAGCATTTCTAGGTAGGGCTGGAAAAGACTGTTTCCAGGACAGCTGCTGCTAGTCTGTATATTCAATACTATAGATGGAACAATGTTCTAATTCATTATAAGGCAGATTCCAGTGGATTATACCAAGTGGTGTCCTTCTTGTGGACTAAAGGCTCTTTGATGCAGTGGAGGCTTCTGTCAGTGGAGGGAGAATCAGCAGAAATTGCCTCCTTCTCTGTTCCACTGATGGAAACCATCATTGGATCAAAGAGCCTTCCACTGGCATGAGGGACACCATTAAGTAAAAAAACCCCAAAAACCCATTGGACTGCACGTCTCTCTGTTTACACCATTAGTTTCTATATCCCACATTATTCAATGCTCAAAGTAAAATCTAAGTAGATTTTAAAAAATGGAATTATTAACTGACTAAAGAGATATTCTGTCCTTCTGTAAAAGAAATATCCATTCTCTGCTTGGCTTCGAGTAACTAAAAAGGGGGCAATAATGTATCATATCACACCTCGTGGGTTCCAATTTCCCAGAGGCATAGGCTGGCTCCCAACTGGTGGTTAATATAATTATCATTATTCTTTTCAAATATTAGTACGATGTGGTTTTAATTTTTTTTTTCATTATTTCAGTTTACAACCATATTGCGTATGTTCTACATTAACATTCCAGAGCTACCCAGTAAAAACAGTTTGGATTGAAGCCCATTTGTTTTAAAAAAAGAAAGTAAAAGCAAAAAAAAAAAAAAAAAGAAGTTTACCATTTCTTTTATTAAAAAAAATTCTAATTATAGTTAACTCTTTATAAATAGTTTTGCAGAAGCTGGGGAAAGTGCTAAGTACTGCTTTCTGAGCCCTGCCTTCTTAATAAGTCACTGTAAGGCTGCACCTAACACATTTCAGCTGCCCAAATCCCTCCCAAATCCAATATATATTTGTAATTTCCCTTTTCTTTGTTCTGGAGGTCTTAGAGGCTCCCAACGCACTTTATAAGAGGAAACATCTCTCGTACTTCTTGATCCTGCTGGCAAATTTCCACAACCTCTATGCCCTCCAGCTGCTCCCTCAGCATCTTGTGTCTTCACCTTCACTAAAAGAACCACCGAGTTTTTCATGCATAGGGCAAAAAGTACCAGGACAATTAGAAGAACACATGTGCTTCAACAAGCAAGCAGTTGGAGAACAAGTGACAAGCCTACAGCGATGTGCATCTCACCCTATCACTCATGATTTCAATACTCAACTCTCATAGCTTTGGGCTCTGCAAAAAGTATTCATGTTGGCTGCTGTTGCTGATGATGCAAGTTTTCTCTGGAACACCTCACTCACCTCTGCAACTCATCACTGCGCCCAGGGAGGAGCACAAATAGGTCGACCAATCGTAAAATTAAAGGCCAGGTTACAGAATTAAAAGCACCCGCTCCACACAACGCAGCCAGCTCCAGCCTCAGTGCCCCACTCATAACTGCAAGGGGAATCCTGCGCTGGCCTAAGATATTTTGCTTCCTGATGTAGAAAACAAGATGGCACTCCCACGTCCCCCAGTTCCAAGTACTGAAGCCAATTGGACTGCACTGAGGGCAGCAGGCTAGCTAGGGAGTGCAGGAAAAGCCATCTAGCCATCTTGTTTTGTTCTCCAGTGCCTCACCACACACACACACACACAACCTTTGACTCTGAGCAGCTGGAGATGAGAGCTGGAGTCAAACAACATCTTGAAGGCCACAGGTTCCCTTTTATCGGAGTAAGTAGCAAGAGTCTCCATACATCAGGGAGTAGGAAAAGGATTTGCAGCTCAAAGTAGAATGGTTTCAAAGACAGATGGTCCTTTGTCATGAAAGTGGTGAGGAGAGGAGAAGCAGGCCCAACCCTTTCCTTACCCTGTTCCCAAACCCCTGTCCCACTTTGAAGTGGCCCATCCTGTAGTTCCAGCCCAAGAGGTTTTGCTGTCTGAAGCAGAACCAATATGCTTCTCTACCCAACTTTAATAGATTTTGCTGCACCCTTCAGGTGCCACTTTCTGGCTTAATCTGTTGGTCCTCTTGGGCTTCAGCAGGCTCCTTCACCCTGCTGCATGATAAGGCCATCCAGGACTCCCCCCTTCTCAGCCAGAACTCACCAGAACTCAGTTCTGGTACTTCTCAGGTGAGTACCATTGCTATTCTAAGAGAATGAGGGAGGTGTTCATGGTGAGTTCCAGCACATCTTTTTCTAGAAAAAAATTGAATTGAGGCTGGCCCTGTCTTCTCCTCGTGTGGTTTCAAATGTGAGAGCCAGTGTGCTGTAGTGGTTCAGAGCGGTAGACTCGTAATCTGGGGAACCAGGTTCGCTTCTCCGCTCCTCCACATGCAGCTGCTGGGTGATCTTGGGCTAGTCACACTTCTCTGAAGTCTCTCAGCTCACCTCACAGAGTGTTTGTTGTGGGGGAGGAAGGGAATGGAGAATGTTAGCCGCTTTGAGACTCCTTCGGGTAGTGATAAAGCCAGATATCAAATCTGTTATGTACTGAAGTTCTTACCCTGGGCCAGCAGGGGGATACTGTAGATAGTTATGCAAATGAAGGATTGAAAGTGACGTTCAGTGATTGGATAGTTTTAGAAAGTTGCTACAGTAACGTTGTACTGGAGCTCTATATAAGCAGGCTGACTGAGCCCTTCAGTTCAGTTCTGTTCTGGCCTCTGAATAAGCAAGAGCTGTTTGAAGAATCACTGTGTCGTCTGATATGTTCACCCACAACTTAACAAAATCCAAGCTCTTCTCTTCTTCTGGTCTCTGGAGCTGTTTTCCCAGTTTCAACAGAGCCACCAAGCTACAGTGACACACGCTTTCCCACATAACTTGTCAATGGTCTTCGGTTGCACTGATGCTCCTCTCTTTGCAATCTGTCAGCCTGTATCGGGCTCCTTTGTCATTAGGCCCTTTTGTTTTGCTTTTAAAGAAACACCCACCTTTCCAGCTACAGCTCTCGCCGAACATGAAGCTCACTCTCAGAGCCAGGTACTTCTGCAATTTTAAGACCTTAGTCAGTAACATCTTAACTAAATTCATATGGAATGTAGCAGCCCCGGCCAGATATATGACATCTTTTAACATGTTCCAGTTGCATGAAATACTAATTAAAGGCACTCATTGTGAACAGATATAAATAGACCCCACTTTGCCTGCTATAGGTGTGGGTTGTAAAACAAACAATTATGTGACAGATGATACATGTTAACACAGGGAGATTCTATAATGACATTTCTGTAATTCTGTAACCTCTTCAAGCCGCCATGTGTTCTGCGTTAAAAATTAGCTGGGGTGCTGATTGGAGAAGTGATGTACTCTTCCCGTTTGTGACTTCTCTGCTAAGAAAGAGAAATACCTTCAAGTGCCTCAAGCATGATTTACATCGTACGGTTGATTCAGGCCCTGAAATCATTAAATGCACACTTGAGTTTTAACGGTGACGTGGGCTTCCCGTTCCATCGGCGGGTGCCAAACAGCAGCAAAATGTGCAGCTGCCCCCACCGATTATGCCCCTATCCTGCCTCAAGAACTGGGCAATTTGAGGCAGAGAACCGACTGCTTTTCTATTTTGCAAGCCCCCTGTCCCATCTGACTGCTTTCTGGTCTTCCCGCACCAAGATTAAAACATCACGGCAAAACAGGAAATAGACTGTGAAGTGTGTGCCTTTCGCAAAGCGTGTCCTCTCGATTGGAGCCTGATCACTGGATAGGAGTAATTCTCTGGCACTTGAAGAAAACACACAGCTTAATTCAATTATACAGACACCACGATCCAGCTCACGAGTTTAATGTTTGAAGCAGGTGTCTTCACTGAGAATACATATGTGCACCAGTGTTTATTGGCGAGCGCATCAGCCAGGCTTATATCCCTCTCCTTTCTCCATTCTTCTCGTTCAACACACGCAAGGAAAGCTTCCACCGCTGCTTCTTTCAATAGCCGATTTGAGAAGGAGGGCTGTGTTGTTGTTTTCTTTTGGGGGCTTACACTCTGGGACTTTGGGACTGTTTCTCTCCAGAAGGGTTTTTGTGTGTTGAACAACTGCTCAACTGAGACCCAAATCCAACAGGCAAAGAGTCTCAATTACTC